>JAQZBX010111809.1:0-10250 GCA_029593785.1 Cabassous unicinctus
CTCAGAGAGTACAGTATATTGGTCATGACCATGGGAAATGAGATATATGGCTTTGAGCTGCTGTTAACTTACTAACAAGAACTCTCACAGAGCTAACACTGGGAAAGCTCCATGGCTTCCCAACCTATATCCATGTTATGTTGTGCTGCTTCCTGTTTCCTCTGTGTGGTTATGCCTAGATTTCCCACCCCAAATTGGCAGTACTATAGATCTACTTTTTCCTCAGGATCTGCTAATTTCCATCCTTAGTATGGCAAGAGGGCAGACTCTGTGGTTGTGAGTACTCCCCCAAAAGGGAAAATCTATTATTGGCTGACACTGACACTGCATCACTGAGCAACACTGGTTACATAGGAAAGGGCTTGTCATGGCCCTGAGTAGAAGCCTGAACACAGGAGATAGGCATCCCTTTTCAGAAGCTGTGACTCATGAGTGAGGTGGATGGGAGCATGTGGGACTAAGGGAGTGTGATTTACCTCTCAGGACCTGGTCCACAGCAGTTGGGATACTGCTGTGAGAGACTGCAACCCCTTAGTCTGTGGCCCATGTGTATGGGTCTTACATTACTAGCTTGAGGGGACACCCCTGCACTGGAAGAATAATATCACCCCACAAACAATGGTGCTGCAAGTTTCTACAGTGAATATTTTGCTACCTTCTCCATGTTGTTGCTCTTTCTTCCCTGACCATATGGGCTAGAGAGACTCTAAATGTCTGGTGAGAGGTAGCTAAGAAACCATTGTGCAACAAAAAGTGTGCCTAAGCATATTGTACTAACAGCCCCTAAGACACCAGGGTATGTTCCTAACATCCTTGAGAAACTAAGGATCAAATGAAATGTTCAGGGACTCTACTCAGGGCTGCTGCATATCAGAACTCATCATCTGGAATAATGACTAATGACCTCACTAGAATCATGCTAGTAAAAACAAACCCAGAGCCCTCTGTGGTCAACTGGGATTCCCTAGAGAGAGAAAGAGTTGCCTGTGAGTCTAGTCTACAGAAAGCAAAAATGTTTCCCATCACCACAAGTAACAGCAAGCAAGACCCCAATGTGGAAGCCCAAATTGGAAATACTGAAATTCATATTTGATTAGATATTTAAGACAATTTTAATGTTTTCTGCTGAAGGGGTCATGAAAGGAGGGACAGATTGATGTGAGACTTTAAATTTATATTGGAGTTGGCACTCTCGTTCAAAAAAATGAAACAATTGACTAGTATCATTAAATAGTAGGAAGCCCTCCTCTATTGACTTGAATATCTATAATGTAAAGAAGAAAATAAAGACACACTTTCCATAGTGGATATATCTGCCAAAGCAGATGTGCACTGGCAGATAATTAATGAGGCCCAATTGTTACTTAAAAAGTTTGAGATGATGCAATGGGTATAATATTTTTTGGAGCATTCCATCAAAATAGACCCAGAGCTTATCTTCAAACCTGGAGAGGCCTCACTTTGAGATTAAACAGTGGAAAATATTTTTACAGGGAGACCCAACTTGTCAATTTAATGGGGAAAAATGGTCAAACTTTTGGCAAGGCTCAAAATGTCTATAAGGTGGAGCCATTGGCAGGACATCAGTGGGACTCACATCAGAGTCACAGATCCTTGCTTATGAGGCCGAGGGTGCCATCCTACTGTGGGACACTTGGCTCCTGCACTGGAGAGCCTGGCCTCCTTCTCCTGCATATCAAACATCGAGTCCTCAGCCTCTTAGTAATGGTGACAATTAGAACAAATCTTATTGAACAACTACCCCTAGTGGTACTTTAAACTCATCACCTGCAGAAAGAACAAATTCTTGCCTCCATGTCAAATAGAACTGTCCCTGCCAATCAAGGCAAAAAACTTGCAGTATTGCATGAAACAAGTTCCCATGGGGCTCTGGCCTCTAATCCAAGATCATCTCCTCAAAGAAGGAATTATTGTACCTACCATCTCCTCAGACAATACTCTTATTCATTCCATTCTTAAAGTTTCATAATTAACCATCAATTATACCAAAATTAATGCACAAATCATGGCCATCTAAGGTCTTATTCCCACCATTATTTAATTACATATTATATAAATATTTTTCTATATGTATATACACACTCAAACAAGTGCATGGGTAATAAGTAAATTTAAAAATTCTAGCTCCTGCTGCCAAGATCTTAACAAATGAACTTTAATATACTAAAAATTGCTTGGTGATACTTGATTCTGATACTTTATATCTGTCAACTGTCTACCAGGTGACTCTGAAGAAGTTCATTGAAAGACCCAGTCACACTCATCACTTACAGGGAGAATGGGCAGTAACAATACCCATAAAATACAGGATATCAAATTCTCTCAAATACATGGATATCACCTGGTCTCTAGGGGAAGAGAGGTTCTTAAAACTTACAAACACAAGCCTCCCTTAGACACTAAGACACAAGCAACACCTATTCGTCGTATTCATTTTCTACTTCTTGGTCTCTCTACCAGGTCCAGCCTACTCTACTGAATTTTCTTCTACAATGTAAGTCCTCCTACCACCTCAGACAAGAAGGTGGATACAGTTCATGCCTGATAAACTGTGGCTTTCAACAATGTTGTCAGCCAAGATTTGGGAACGCCAACAATTCTTACGCATTAGAAGGCCCTCACTTATGCATACATTACTCCAAGTAGGGTGATCAGACCTGTCTTAAGTGATGGTTGCATCCAGAATTCCCTACCCCTGAGGGACAGCTAGAGAAGCCCCACATAGATGTTGACTTACACTTTACTTCAGGTGAGCTTGCCATTGAAATTTAATCAACTCCTGTTCCATTTCATCTATTAATCCAATTATGGCAAGAACTGTTAACAATATCACATCTGACTCCTTGTTGGGTGAGGAGGAATTTTAAAGTAATGCCATTATGAGACAGGACTTTGGATAGAGAATCTCATGATTTTTACTGACTTGTAGGGCTCATGCTGTAGTCTCAGCATTGCAGACAAAAGGGATTGAGAGATTGCATGTCAAATACTCACTGGTGAACAAACTGAAAACATGATGGAACAATTTTTCAGTTTCAATGAATCAAGGATTGTATCTCAATAGGTTACAGAAGATGAATGCACAGCCAGGGCTAAGGGAACCACTCACAGCTCAGAGTTTCCAAGTGTTAGGACCTGGGTATCTCTGGGGGGACATTATTCACCTACCAGCCTAACTCCTAGCCCCAAAATATTCATGACATACCACATTCAATCTTAAGTCATCTCATCTCAACTTCTTCAAAATTCTCGATTCATTTTATTTTATTGTAAAGATTTAATTTTTATTTACTTTTATCCATTTTTACCCCCACCCCTGTTTTTTACTGTTTCTGTGTCCATTTGCTGGGCAGTTCTCTGTGTCCATTTCCTGCCCTCTCTTCTCATCCTTCTCCTCCTGTCTTCACTGGGATTTGAACCTCATAATCTCCAATGTGGGAAAGAGGCATCCTACCACCTGTGCCACCTTAGTTCCTGGTTTTTCACTGCAGCTCATCTTGGCTCTCCCTTGTGTGACTCTCTTGTTATATCATAATCTTGTGTGACTCACAGGGCCTGGTGGCTCACCTGCTTGCAGGGCCTGGTAGCTCACCCATGCATGGGGCCTGAGAGTATACCCACACACGGGGTCTGGCAGCTCACCTGCTCACAGGGCTTGATGGTGCACCCATGCATGGTGCCTGGTAGCTCACCTCCTTATGGAGCCTGGTGGCACACCCACATACATGGCCTGACAGCACACCCACACACAGGGACTGATGGCTCACCCACACATGGGGACTGGCAAACCATGCACCTTATATATTTTTCTTTTTTTATTTTTACCAGGAGGTCCCAGTGTTCACACCCAGGCCCCTCCTTATGGGAGATGGATGCCCAACCATTTGAGCGACATCCTTTCCCCTGCTATATCACTTAAGGTTGACCAAAGATACCCAAAGTTACAGTCTTTTCCCATTCAGAATGGTCATACAATAAAGCAGTCTTAGTTTATCACCAGCATTCTTAAAACCAGACCTAGGGAGAAAAACTAGGTCTGGGGACACATGCATGGTTTCTAATATTGTGAATGTTTAGCCTACCCTGATTATCTCAAAATCAAGACAGTGAGAATATTCACACTCAACTCATTTTAACATCAAGTCCAAAGTCCCATCTGAATGTCATCTGAACAAAAGTTACCAATATCAATATCCAAATCATCTTAATCATATATGGGTAACACTCTGGTATTGATCTACCTTGCAATGAAATATACTTCTATATGTAGAGCTCAGAAACTAGAATTCAAGTATCTCCTTGCAAAATACCATCATGGCCCAGGGCCCTCTTCCCAGAGAAGTTGCCAGTCCACAGAGAGTGGTGATGGTACAAAATTAATTTCTGAAGTCTTTGGAACCTCATCTTTAGAGGCAAACCTTTCTCTCCCCCTTCTCTCTCTTCTATCAGCAACACAATCATTGAAGCCCTTACCACTTTCTTCTTCCTATCAGCAGTCTCTGAGCAAGCTGAGAGGATGTTGGGGCAATACATAGAATATGAAGTCCAATAGACTTCTGATCTGGTTTGACATCCAAGCTCAGACTATGAGAGCCAAATGAACTTCGATGGTTCACTGGACACTTCCCCAGTCATTCCTCTCCTGTAATGATCATGCAAATACCCATCACTTGTCCATTTCTTCCCAGGCCTCTGGCACTTGAAGGAGGTCATTGGGTCTTCAATTCCCCAGCACCTCTTCCAACCTCAGGGTTCGCCATCCTCACTTGGTAGATTGTTCTTAAATCATATTCCCTTGTGGCCATTGGTGCTATTACCTAAAAATAATTAAATATATCCCAACTGCTTGTGAAAAATGTATGGCTGAGGGAATAAATTAAAAGACATATTTATAGTACACATGTTTATAAATAGTGGTTGTTTGTTCAATATTACACAGAGTTCCAAAACTCAGATCCTCAGGCTTTAAAATGAAGAGTGATACTAATGGCACATTTGAATCTCAGTGAGGACAGGGCTGAATCTATCAAGATTTCTGAAAACTCTATTGAAACTCCTTACAGGTCATATTAATATAGTCTCAAAATGACTACATTTTGAAATTCATGTCTCTAAATACCCAAATAAAATCCAAAGGGATCTGCAATACCACCTTGGGGACCATCCATCTAATGGACATCCTGTGATTCCCAGTGTTCAATCCCTGGAAAGAACATCAGGTCACTTCAGTCCAGGATTGGAGGAGATTGGACCCTGACAAACAGCTCCCTCCCCTCCTGTCCCAGTCTCATCCTGCAGCTCAGAGCTATTAGACCCCACAACCATACAGCATAGGTGTAGCTTTCAAAGTCCAGCTCCAAGTAACAAGTGAGGCAGGTGAGCCTGAGCCACTCCTGGGGCAGGGGCCAGCTTGTTAGTGCAGAAACAAATTTTAAGACCTGCCATATTCCACATTTAGCTTCTCCTTTCTCTCTGCAATTCAGCACATTCCCCAGAGGTGATAGCTCAGGGAGTACCAGAGAGCTGATGACTGTTGAGGCTCTGATCACCTTATGAGAAACCTGCTTCCAGTGAGAAGTGGGTGATTTTTCTAATTCCATCAGGCTAGCTTTCCCTGTTAGGATCAGCCTGATATGTGTTTGAAACATCTACAACCTAAATAAGTGCAGGAGCGTCATCCATGATGGAGAGAACAAGGTGAGGCACCTGGATTATGTACCTAAGGTCACACCAGATTGTCTCCTCTTTCTGCTTCTGATTCCCTGAGGTCATGGGGCTCCACATGGTGGTGGGAAGCTAAGTATGGTGATCAAGAACTCCGAATGGCCTGGGAGAGAAAGGATATACATGTTCACACTCTGGGAAAATAAACTGAGTCTTTAATTTTCAATTCTTATAAAATTATCCTGCCATAGAATTATCTTCTGAAGACTAAACAATCATACAAAATCCACTTTTATTATTACTGTTATTATTATTATTATTACAGTTTACCTGGGCAAGTCAGGACAGAGAATTAAATCCTGAGAATTAACTGCACAGTGTCCAAGTGTCTATTGAATGAAAGTTGGTTCATGATTGCGGTAAAATCCAGAAGTATAATATGAAGAAAGCTAACTTATATGATATATGAATGTGTGTATACAACATAATACAATATTAATATAATATAAAATATTATGTAGATATAATAGCTTTACAAATATGTTTTCTGTATTTGAAACTTGGAAACATCAAGGCATTACTTAGAATAGACATAATGGAGAATCCCTAGTGATTAAATGCTTTTAAGCAATAAAAAGAAACATTACCTCATTAGAGGACTCACGCCCTTCCCCAAATCTCCCTTGAACCTGAGTCTGGTGTTGGTCCCTGCTCTGGGTGTTCCTGAGCATCACTTGTAGCCCAGACCCCTCCTGCAAGAGGAGGTTTGTGTCTGGGCTCACATTAATTTTCCCCTCACTGTGTCTCTTACACAGTTATACATGGCCATGTCTTCAGGCAGTCTCAGAGATCAGCTGCAAAGAGGACTGTTTCTTGGCTGTGTCTTTCAAGGTGGAGAATTGGCTCTTGAAGTATTGTTGTATGTGTTACCATTGTAGTCTATTGCTGACAAGTGCTGCAGCCCCTTTCCCAGGGGCTGGCAGATCCAATGCTAAAAGTAACCAATGATTGTTATAGAGATTCAAGAGACAGAGCAGGTGAGAAAGAAGATCTGGAAGGGTTTCACCAGTCTTGGGGCTGACTCCTGCCTCTAAATCTGGGAAAGGACACCTGGGAAAAAGGAGAACAACAGTGAGTCCTGTGGTCAGAGGCATCATCCCCATTACCTTCATGTCTGAATCTTGAGATAATCACATCTGGGAGCTGCCAACAGAAAGTGAAATGACCCAAAGGGTTTCATATTACTGTAGGTTAAGCCCGTGAATTACAGACAGTATGTTTCTGGTTGAGGAGGATCCTAACTTTAGTCCATGTGTGCTTTGCTTTTAGTAGTTGGCCTAAATGGCAATTTGTATGAAGGGGTACTTTTAGAAGTAAAGATCAAATATGTCCTCGGAGTCCCCTTTCTCTGGGGCTCCTCTGGGAGGAGACTGCTGGCTAGGCCTAGTACAAGACAGCCCTTTCCTGGGTTCTTACTTCCCTAAGTACAGGGTTTTTTTTTATTCAGGCCATGGAACTTGCTGAAGGAGCTAAGGGAGCCAGATGCAGCCATGAATCAAAGAATCCTATGGGAATATAGTCAATATGCCTCTACTCTCATGGATATACTTATGTATGAAATACCCAACACATACAGGGACCTCTAATATCCCTAATAAATGTCCTGGTCCAATTGTCTCCTTTATTAGCTGACGTCTGTTGGATATAATAAAGTGTTGAGGCAGTAGCTAGATTTACAAACACTTTAAATTCAGGAAAACTGCACCCAATCCAATATGTGCCATAATTCACTTTGACATTTTTTGACTCACTTAGCTTTTGTGAGCATTTCTTCTTCTGAAATGGCTATTATACAATGTATATTCAAAAATTATTGTAGAGTTGAAATTTTTCAAGTCAATTCCTCTTGAAGTTTATTTAGCAGAATGTAGACATTTCTACATTGTTGATAATCAGTTTTAGCAGGGTTTAAAACTGAACTTCGAGACTCTCTCCTATAGGAAAACTTTAGGGAACATAAACCCTAGTCTGAATGACAAACACAGACAGCCAGTGGAAGGTCTTCACTTCACCCACATGTTGGATTGCATTATTGGCTGAATTCTGTTTCTCAAAACACATGTTCAAGTCCTATCCCAGGTCCTGTGAATGTGGCCTTATTTGGAAATAGGTTCTTTGAAGATGTTGTTAGTTAAGATGAGGCCAACCTGGATTGGATTGTTCCCTATCTCATCATGACTGCTGAACTTATAGAAGGGAAGAAGTGGACACAGAGAGATAGACTCAAGGAGGACTCCTTTTATGACTGAATTAGGAATTAAAGCCCAAGTCTTTCAGGCAAAACCCCAGTAGCTAGGAGGAGGACAGGAGGGATTCTTCCCTACATATTTCAGGTTTGTAGCCTCCTGAACTAGATATTTGAATAGAGACAAAATGTTTGTAATGTATTAAGTCATCTGAGTTGTGAGACTCCATCTATTTCTGTGGGTGAGGAAGACTTGTTAGTGTGTGCTCAACACAAGGGAAGAAAAAATGAGCTTTTGGCTTTTGTGTACATTATTAAACAAAGCTGAGGCTTGTTATCAATATTAAGTGTTTTTCAATGCTAGTGTGAAGAATCAAGAGAAATGATTAGTTTGTAATAGGCAGAGAAAGGATGTAAATATTTAAGTGAGATACGTTTGAAGGTTACTGGAAATGATCCCCCAGAAGAAGTCAGCACTATGATCAGAGTGAGAAAGACAAGATATTGGTGGGATTCATGTTGAGGAGATGGGGAAGGGCCATCTCATGGCTGACTTTTAGCTGTTCTGTAAATTGTAGAGATATGAACTAAGAATGGAATGTGAACTTAAAGATAGTTGAGTCTATGTGTTTGCAGATAATGGATGTTCATTCTTAAATCCTTTGTGAAAATGAAGCATTTCTCTTTAGAGAGATGCAGCAATTTTCAGGCGATCAGTGTGTCTCCCAAATTCTTGAGCTAATTTATTACAAATTGTCCGTGTCCTCTAGCTCCTCCCTATTAAGATATCTATAAGAAATAGAATCCCTTTCTAAGTATGCCTCTCATTGCCCTTTTGAACTCCCAAGTAGGAGTAGAATATTATTAGACACATATCAACAGTCCTAGATAAATTCTTATTTTAAACTTTTATGTGAACAAGGGAAACCCACAACCTGAAAGGAAGCCCCTACCAGGCACCTCTACACTTATCCAGAGTATGGCCCTGTACTAAGTGGGTCCTGAGGGTCCCGCGAACTCAAACCTCAGCCTTCAGGGAGGTTCCAGTTGGGCTCACAGGGCACTTCCCTTACAGCATCTCTGCCCAGTGTTACCTGGCTGAGCACTTGACTTCAGACTGCTCTTTAGAGGTACAATAAGCTGTAAATGCTTTATTCCATTTATTTATTCCATTTATTTATTTAATGTTTCTTAACATGGGAATTGTCTTTAGAAACTCAGCCTACTCTGCAGGAAGACCAAACACAGGATTTCCTGAAATCACCAGGATCCCTTTCCTGGATCCTACAAGAAGCATTGACTCAGAGAAAGGCACAGTGAATCTGGAGATTTTCAGGGACTTTCAGGGGGAATCTTACCTCCTTTGTGCTCTTCTATTTGAAGGTTACATCAAAGAACACCTGCACATACAGAACCACAGGCCTGAAAGCCAAATCACACATCTAGTATACAATAACACATGCACAAACACACATGCACATACATGGACACACATGCACACATTACTGACACACACTCACACAACTACTGTATCCATAATACACATATTTATCCACACACAGAGACATACATATACATATGCACAGAACACACAAACATGCTCACATCACACACACACACACATACCTTCTATGCCAATAATACAATCATACAGACTAACAAGCACAAAATCAGGTGCATGCACACACATGTACACACCCTTAAACATACACACACATACCTGCTCACATGTGCACCAATATGAGCATTCACACATAGACATGCTTTGTCTGATTTTTGCAACCAAGAAGAGGAAGGAACAGAAGGATTCCATGTTCAAGTGGATAAATCCCATGAATCCCAAAGAATTCTATCCAGAAGGATGAGAAATCTGACTTTGAGTAGCAGAGGGCCTGGGTTGTCTCCCAGGAACCCAAGGTGTGCTTTTCATGTGGGAGGCACATTTTTGTATAAAGGTGGAAGAGTCTATCTGTGTTCTCTCTCTCCCTCCCTGGGCACTCTGGTGGCTTTCAAGGGAACTTCTGTTTTTACTGAACACAAGTCAGAGAGCAAGGTTTTGTGTAAATAAGCATAAAATTTATGACTTTGCACTGTGTCTTCCCCATGTTCATAAGGATTACATTCCTGTGAAGAGTATTTTTCTCTCTAATCATGAAGAAATGTGCATGTCTTAAAGGAGGCAGTAAATAAATACATGCTAAATGGGTGAATATATTAACTGAAATGGAGAGAAATGTGTCTACTAACCAGAAACAGAGGAGAAAGGCATAAGTAAAGTGTAATTTCTACATGAATTTTAAATTGGCCATCTCTCATAGAC
>JAQZBX010111810.1:0-10249 GCA_029593785.1 Cabassous unicinctus
ATTGTCTCTCCTCTGTGTCTCTTTTTGTTGCATCATCTTGCTGCGCCAGCACTCCTGCATGGGCCAGCTCTCCACGTGGGCCAGCTCGCCGCACAGTCCAGCTTGCCTTTCACCAGGAGGTCCCGGGAATCGAACCCTGGACCTCCTATGTGGTAGACGGGAGCCCAATCGCTTGAGCCACATCCGTTTCCCCACTAGGAAGAATTTGTGCTGAGGCCCAGGGCCCTCAGAGTGCAGGACTTTAGGGGAAACGAAGGATGTGGGGTGGGGAGGAGGAAGTGGGCAGTGGAAGTGGAAACCGAGAGGCCAGCACGGCCCGGTGCCCACAGGGGCATTTATGTCATGGTGTCCGGGTGGGATCCTGCGAGCCATTTGGGGGTGGGCACGGGACCTGAAGGACTTTAAGTAGGGGAAGTTCAGGTCAGAGTCGAGAGTGTGAAGTCACTCGGCTGTTCTGAGATTGGCAAGGGGCGAGCCTGGCTGGGGTGCGGAGGAGCCCGGAGGGAGGCTGCTGTGGAAAGGTGATGCCGGCCTGGCGGGAGTCGTGGCAGTGCAGGTGGGGAACGAGAGGAGACACGGCTAGAAAGCAGGAGAAGGCTGGCCCATGAGGCCTGGTGGTTGGCAGGAGGCAGCCTCGTCACCGTCCTTAGTCCTGGCTGCTCTGTTGTGTCGTGCCTTCCTTGCGGGGGCCTAAAATGCAGCAGGTACAATTTCACATCTTGTACACGCAGCGAGCACCAGAAGCCAGCGTTCTGGCTTGTTCTGCGTGCTCGTCCTGGCATGGCTGACCTTCAGTGGAGCTGGTGGGGAAGGAGAAGGAAGGTACTGTCTGTTCCTCCAGGCCGGCCGTGGACCTTGAGGGCGCCACAATAAACGCTGTGTTTGTTTGATAAAGCACTTGGCTTTCAGTTTGGCAGGAAGAAGAGCTAGAACAGGTGTGGCAAGACCAGGGTGGCCTGCGGCACAACGGGGAGGAGTGGTGGTGGCCTGACGGGGGCTCCAGGGCTGTGGATTTTGAAGAACTCGAGGGACTTTCTAGACCCAGCCACCTCTTTCATGTTCCCACCTGGGCTGAATATACCAACTTGTTAACGATCCTAAGTCACGTCAGTAGAGCTCCTGCCATGTGCCTAGCGTCGGGCCAGGTACTTCTCATGCACGCAGTAGGCCTGCATCCCACAGACGTTTCTGACCACCTTTCTTGCTGGCCTGGGCTGGGTGCTGCAGACAGACGCCCGGAACAGCGTCCCTGGTCTCGGTGGGAAAAGTCCGACAAGAAACAAAACGACGGTATAGTGTAGTACGTGCTGGATGGGGTGAGAAAGGGCCACGTGGTTACTCAGAAGAGAGCTCAGCTCACCCCCCACACAGCCCAGTGAAATGCAGGCTGCCATGCTCGTACCCATTCTGTAGATGAGGAAACTGAGGCTCAGAGGCATGAACTGCCCTGCTTACCTGCTCAATCTGGCTCTGGCTGATTTTCTTCTGCCTGGAGCGATAAGCAGAAAAATGAGATAAGCTAGCGGGGCCCTCATATACCATCTGGTTCAGTTGATGGGGAAACTGAGGCCCCAGGGGGGTTTTGCTCAGAGACAAGAAAGGAGCAGCCAAGGAAGCGGCTTCTAGAAACCAGCTTGCCTGCTCCCCGCCCTCCCCCTCCCCCCAGCTCTTGGCACCATATGCCTTTCCCTTCTCCAGCCTTCTGAGATCTTCCTGGGGGACCCCTGATCTGGGGCCTTCAGCTTGTGGTCTGTATGCTGCAGGCTTGTCACCTCTGCTCAGCCCTAGACCCTAGAAAGGACACAAAGAGAAAGGTCAGACCCTGAAGCCAGGCAGGGATGTGTGAGTGGAGGGGGTGGGGGCACGTAGGATACCTGCCCCCCAGGAGGCCCCAGGGGAGCCTAGGCTTGGGGAGAGACTGGGGTGACAAGGAGGGTATGAGGCCCCAGAGCTGTACCCTTCCCCCCCTGGGAGTGGACCAGTGGGTCTGTCTCCATTTTTGGCCACATCCCTCTGGCTTGGGGTGCGGGGGTGGGTAGGGTGGGTAGGCCAGCTCTGGGTCTCAGACCCGGGGTGCGGTTCCCCTCCACTCACACATCCCTGCCTGGCTTCAGGGTCTGACCTTTCTTTCCTTTCTGGAGTCCAGGGCTGAGCAGAGGTGGCAGAGCCTGCAGCATACACACCACAAGCTGAGCGCCCCAGGTCAGGAGTCCCCAGGAAGTCTCTACACCCCTGGGGTAGAGACAGGTGCAAGCCCTCAGCGGCCCACTGCCCCCACCAGTCCCATCCCAGACAGACGCTGGAGACCTTTCTCCTCTCCTTCCTCTCCCCCTCACTGAGCCCCCTCCCTTCTCTAAGCCCTCCCCCAAGCCCCACTCCCCTGAGCCCCACCCCCTGGCGGGGCCCACTTCCCCTTCACCCCCCCTGCCTGCAGCCTGCCTATTCAGTTTCCTGTTCCCTGTTTCCTTCTCCCCAGGCTAGAAGAGTGGTTCCCACTGGGGAACCCATTGGGGAAGGAGTAATCCAAAAACCAAGTACTTTCCTGGAAGCTCACGGGGAAGGGCCTAAAGTTAGGGAACACACTGTTAATAGTAACCGTCTTCCTTGTCCTTGGTCATAAGACCTGTTCCTTAACTGGAAGGAGAATCCTTCTGGAGCCAAGTGGACAGACTACCGGGTATTCTACCAAGAAATGTGCCTACCCCAGGCACCTTGTGCTTCAGCTTGGGTGGGGGGAGGGAGGGGGATTGCTGCAGGCAAAAAAAATGTGAGCTACAATAGCTTAGAAATAATCCCAAATCTCTTGTCCCCCAAACACCTGTCCCAGGACCCTTGCTCCCCGTCCAGTCGCTAGCCTTGGCCCACTATTCCTTTTATAAGGAAACCTCTCGGACACACAGTCTAGCTGTCCTGTTTCCGTGTTCCATCCACTGCTTCTGCCCCTAGCCCCCTTGGCAAAGGCCACCAGTGGCCACCTTGATGCCATTAATTCCACGGCTTCTCCTCAAGCCGCTTCTGCAGCCTTGGACACAGGTGCCAAGGCCCGCCTTCTCGAAACCCATTTTTCTTTTGGTTTCTAGAGTGACCTCATCCACTCCTCTGGTTTCGGTTGCCACCTGCATGCTAAGGACTCCCCAGTTTATCTCTCCTGAGACCCAGATTTATATATATCCTCCCACTTCCTGGACATTCCTACTTGGATGTCCCAAAGGCTTGTCAAATTCTATACATTCAAAACGGAACTCATCATCTTCCCCAGAGACCTCGTCATCTGTGTCCCCTCTTTTGGCAAATGGCACCACCATCATCCAATCAGTGGCCTAAGGTGGAAAACCTGGGGGTATCCTAGATTCTTTCCTCACCCCGCACAGCCAACTGGCTCTCAAGCCCAGCCCGTCTTGCTTTCCCAACAGCCCCCATCAGGTGCTGTCCCAGCCTCTCTGGGCCCTGCTCCCTGCCCTTCTGGCCCTGTCGTCCTTTTCGCCTGCATCTTCACGTGCAGGAGGGCTACAGATCGTCTCAGATGGTCTCCTGCCTTCATCTCCCTGGAATCCCAGCTCCACAGAGACTGCTGGAGAGTCTATTGTAGAGCATAAATCTGCCATGTACTTCCCAGCCATGACTCTTGGAACACACAGAGTTAGGTCCAAAGTCTGTAATTCCGCACATGAGACTCTCCATGACTTGGCCTCTGCTGGGCACTGGGGTCTTGTTGCCACTTCCTCTCTGCCTTTGCCACCCACCCATGTGCAATCACTCATCTCACTGTTCTTCCCTGGCCCTGGGCCCCCTTGTCACTGCCTGCACCTCCTGGACCTTCTCAGGGTGGTCACCTGGGGCCCCTTTGAGAAGCAGAAGCATGTCACAACCCCATTCTGAGCTCTCCCCTTCCCCCCCCTTGAGGTTCCCAGGACGAAGGTGGGGCCCCTCACTGGTATCTCCTCCAGGAGAGAAGATTTTGCCCAGCTTGATTTTTGGTGGTATGCTTTACCAAAACAATGAGTCTTTTTGTTTTCCTTTTCCAAATATGAAATCACAGTATTGAATGTGCTCTTTCAACCACACGGGAGATTCCAATGGGTGCTCCCAGCACAAACCCAAATGGCACAGCCTTGAGAAGAGGGTCCCTGTCAGGTCTCCCTCCCTGGGAACCCCAGCCTCCCTCTGCCACTGCCTTTCCCTGTGGGGCCTTGGCCTTGGCCATAGGGGCCTTGTCTTGGTCATCTCGGGAATCCCTAGTGAGTAGCCAGAAGGCAGCACCAAGCTCAGCTTACAACCCCACCTTCTCGGTTCCTGAACCCCTGCTCCTCTCTAAGCTCCATCGCGGCGGGAGAGCCCGCGGGGGGAGCTTTGCAGGGAGATGGAAACCTGTCCGCGCTCAGGACACGGAGGCGCCAACAACTGCAAAACGAAAGCCTTTTATTGAAAAATATTAAGCGGCCCGTTTCAAAGCTGCAGGTCCCTGCCCATGGCGGGCTCTGGATCCGAGGCCCCAAACGGTGGGCAAGTAGCGGCGGCCACCCCAGCCCCACGCTCCAGAGGGGCGAGGTTTCATTGTCCCTGCGGGCTGCTCCCTGGGCGCCCCAATCCAGCTCCCCTGGCCACTGACGGGTGGCGGCGGGGGAAGCCTGGAGACCCAGCGGGTCGCGCCCAGTCGAGCGAGGGGCCTGCCTGGCATCTGCTCTGCGTTGCAAGGCTGCAGCCTGGCCTGGGTGGGCGCTCCAGCTGGTGGGGGAGGGGGTCCCCATCGTCTGCCTCCTCAGACGTAGTCTTTGCGGTCGTACGCAGTGGTCACGCCGGTACCCTGCCCGACGGAGCGCGGCGCGGAGTAGAGGATCTTGGCGGGCACGTACTTCTTCTCGCGCGGCGGGCACGAGCAGCAGAGCAGCGCGCCCCCCAGCAGCTGCAGCGCCGCGGCCGCCCAGCCCACGTACAGGGCGGCGCCCAGCTCGCGCTTCTGAGAGTCGACCACCAGGGGGTTGTAGAAGTCCCCAATGATGGTGTTGGCCGACCAGGACACGGGCACGAGGGTGAGCAAGGCGGCCAGCAGGTAGAGCACGCCCGCCACGATGGTGATCTTGGCCTTGGCCGCGTCGTCCTGCACGCAGTTGGTGCACTGGGCGCCCACGAGCGCCACGAGGAGTCCGAGGACGCCCAGCAGGATGGCGACGACGACGAGCGCGCGGGCCGCCTGCAGGTCCTGCGGCAGCGCCAGCAGCGAGTCGTACACCTTGCACTGCATCTGCCCGGTGCTCTGCACCACGCAGTTCATCCACAGGCCCTCCCAGATGGTCTGCGCCGTGATGATGTTGCTGCCGATGAAGGCCGTCACGCGCCACATGGGCAGCGCGCAGCACAGGATCGTGCCCAGCCAGCCCAGCACGGCCAGCGAGGTGCCCGTGATCTCCAGGCCCATGGACATGGCTGCCGCGCCAAAGCCGGCTCCGCCCGGCGGCTACGGGTGCGAGACCACTGGGGGCCCGCTGGGCCTGGGCGGGAGCTGCCGCGCTCCGACGGACGGACAGACCCACGCGCTGACAACGCGCGCGCCAACGGCTCGGCTCCGCACCTCGCGCGGCCGCGGCGCCAGCACCTGCCTGTGGCTTTGTGGGCGGGCGCCGGCGACTGGTCTCGCCCTGGGCTGGGGCCGGTTAGTCTTCGCTCGGTGCCCAGCAGCCCGGCGGGGGCGGAGCCGCACTCTCCCGGGCCTGGGGACAGTGACGTGGCCCCCACCATCGCCCCCGCCCCACCTTCTCGGAGCGCCCTGGGAGGAAGGGCTTGGGCGGGACTGGTGCACAGCGCGGGGGTGGCGGGTGCCAAGGAGGGCGGGGCCTGCGCCCCCACCCCCAACTCGCTCCTCGGTCCCCACTGCTCAGGAATGGTTTATACGGGACAGTGACAGGCTGGGGCACAGGGTGCTTCAGGGGTTTGGGGTGCAAGGTACAATTTTCTTGACACCCCACCCCCGCCTGTTTTCAGCGCTGTTGGCACGGGCGGCGTGGGGATGGGGGCGCTGCAGGATCCCGGGAACCGCGGGGACAGGAAGGACCCACGTGGGCGTGGCCACAGCTGTTCTCCGAAGTCGAGAGGCTGTCCCTGCGCACCTGCTCCTCGGTCCCGCAGGCCTCCGAGGCAGCACTGGCCGCTCAGGGTCCCGGCCCGATGCAGGTCTGCGAGATTGTCGAGCCCTGGAGTTGCTGGGCCCAGAAGCCACGGCGGGCTTGCAAAGGCACCCAGAAGATGCCCTGAGCCCAGTGCCGAGCGCAAATTCTCCTCCAGGCCTGCTGCAGCTCCTTCTGCTCTCATCCCTCGCGGTGAGCCTGGGTCCCTTTAGCCGAGCCGCACTCTCCTTCCAGAACCCACGTCGTGCTGATGGAGCCCTTGACTGCCCTCCCTCTGAACCCTCTGAACCCTCTGAACCCTCTGAACCCTCAGTGCCCGTGTCCATGTTAATGAACACGTGGTGAAAGAGGTTCGAGCCAGACAAACGTGGGCTGCAGAGCTCTTGTTCCCACACCTGGGCTGGTCCTCACCTGGCTCAGGAGCCCGCCCCTGGCCCCTCAGAGAGGAAGCCTGAGTCCAAACAACAGCCTTGGAGGTTGGGCCTCTCCCATTCTGCCCACCCCCTCCAAGTCCATGCTCCCAACTCAGGGCCCCTGCTTGCTGCTCCCTTTGCACGGAACACTCTCCCTCCAATACCCACTTGGCTGACTCCTTCCCCTCCTTCAGGTTTTTGCTCCCAGGGAGGCCTTCTTTGACTGCCTCGTTTAAAATCAGCTTCTCACCCTACAACGTCCTGTCCCTCTTTTCCAACTTTATATGCTTCTTAGCATTTATCACTATCTGACATACTCTACATTTTTATTTAATTTTTGTCTTTCTCCCCACTGGAGAATGTCAGCTCCTTGAGGGCAAGTGTTTTTGCCATTTTTATTCTCTGCCAAGTCACTGGTGCCTAGAATGGTGATGAGTACTCAAGATATATTTGATTTAGTGACTTGAATAAAGGAAAGACATCTTTTCCTTGTGGTCCCAAAACCTGGCCCACCCAGATCCTCCTACTGGTGTAAATGGCTGGTGACAGGATGCTGTGTTACCTGAATCGGGGGGCGTTGCAATCTTGTAGGAACCAAGGACTCTTCTAAGTGAGATGAGAGACCTCACTGAGCTGCCCTAGAGAATTTTCTGGCTTGCCTCATATCTTTCAAATTATAGGCATGCAACCTGCTTCCTCTTTCACACGTGTCCAGGCCCCAGGATGACAGAAGAGTAAGACAAAAAGGTTCAGAGGCCCGTGAAAGCCAGGGTCCTAATTATTGTGGGGGCAAAGGTCTGGGGCTTGGCCTGCTGGGGCTGGGCAGGGCAGGGCTGGGTGTGCCCTGCCAGAGGGCCCAGCTGATGCTGGGTGGGGCTGCCTGGGAAGAGGTTTGTGGAACTCAGGTCTGCTTCAGTGTGCTGCTGGTTGCTATGGTTTCCTGGTTAAGGGGGGGTGGCTTTGGACCAGAGAAGCGGTGGCACCCCCATGCAGCGTGGCTGGGCGTAGGGCCGGGTCTGAGACCAGATGCTTCTGGACAGAGGGTGGGCCCCGCAGAACTGCCAACTGCACCTGGGTTAGGTGTCGTGAGCTCTGTCTCTCGCTAGCTGTGCGGCTGGGCAGAGGCATGCCACCTGGCTTAGCCTCAGTTTGCTCCTCTGTAAAATGAGGAAAATGATGTCCATGTGACTTGTCTCACAGGGATGTGGTGAGAATGGAGGCAGCCACAGTGTACTGTAAACAAGGGCAGGGCATGCAAATGTGCAAAGAAATTGTGTGGAGAAAAGAGTGTGGGGTTCAGCCAGGCCAGTTAGATCCAGATTTGAGGACTGGCTCTGCTCCCAACTGGCCCGACACCTTGACAAGGGACTCTGAGTTGCTTGGGATGGGGTGTGTGGGCAGGAAGGGCTGGCTCGTCCCTGAGCCCCAGGGAAGTGGATCTGCTGGGCAGGGCCATGAGGCCATGAGGCAAGCAGGACAGAGGACTTTGTGCCCAGGGGCCAAACTCCAGGGACTCTGCACACAAGACTTTGGCGCTGGGTAAGATCTCCAATCAGCCTTCTGCTCAATATCCACTATGATTCTTACAACTCAGTAATAATAAAAAGACAACCCAATTAAAAATGGGTGGAGGACAGGAATAGACATTTTTCCAAAGGTGATATATAAATGGCCAATAAGCACAGGAAAAGATGCCGTCAGTCGTTAGAGAACTGCAAATCAGAGCCACGAGAAAGATACCACTTACACCCGCCAGAATGGCTATACTAAAAACGATAGCCTATAACGAGTGTTGGTGAGGACGTGGGGAAATGGGAATCCTTATACAGTACTGGTGGGAATGCTGCTTTGGGAAACAGTCTGGCAGTTTCTCAGAATGTTGACATAGAGTTACCAGATGACCCAGCAATTCCATTTCTAGGTATTTACCCAAGAGAAATAAAAACATATGTTCACACAAAAAAACTTGTACACAAACGTTCATTGCAGCATTATTCACAAAAGCCCAAAAGTGGAAACAGCCCAAATATTCATCAACTGATGAATGGATAAACAAAATGCGGTATATCTCTACAGTAGAAAATCATTCAGTCATAAATAAGAATCAAGTCCTGATATATGTTACAACATGGATGAACCTCGAAAACATGCTAAGTGAAAGAAGCCAGTCATAAAAGACAAAATAGTGTATGATTCCATTGAAATGAAATATCCAGAGTAGGCAAATCTGTAGAGTCAGAAAGTAGATTAGTGGATGTCTGTGGCTGGGGGGAAATGGATGATGACTGCTAATGAGTGTGGGGTTCTTTTGGGGGGTAATAAAAATGTTCTAAAATTGTGTGATGGTCACACAACTCTATGTACTAAAAACCATTGAATTGTACAACTGTAGCTGATCAATTGTATAGTATGTAAAATTATATTTCAAAGAACTGTTCAAAAAATTTCCACCATGGTACCCAGGGCCTGCAGTGTGTGTCTGTGTGTGAGTGTGTCACCTGTGTGTATGTGCTGAGACGCTGGGAATGAGGATGGGATGAAGGTGTCTTTGAATGGAGGGTGTGGAGTGTGGGAAGAGGGTGACACTTGGGGTCTCCAGGCAAAATGGACCTCTGGTCCATAAGCAGCAGCCTGAGCCCAGTATCCCTAGTGCTTCAGGAATGGACCCCTGCAGTAAGTTCTGACTGATCCCAGGAAAAGGGCTGTTCTGGGGCTGGACTGGTCCAGGGCAGATTCCTATAGATGACCGGGCGGGATTTGGTTGGTGGAGATGATTATGTGTGTTTGGGAAAAATGTGGTGTGTGTGTGTGTGTGTGTGTGTGTGTGTGTGATTCCAAGGAGCAAAAAACTAGGCAAAGAGGAACCAAGAGAAGAGCATCCACGGATGCGAGACTGGCCTGTGCCCTATCTCCTGCCCCATGTCCAGGACCTCAGGGCCTGCTTCTCCCCTGCAGCTGCTGCTGCTCCGTGGCCTCCTCTTTCTCCTGCTCCACCACGCTCAGCTCACACCCACCCTCCTCCAGTAGACAGTCTCAAGGAGGGTCAGAATCTTACAACGTCTAAGGATGGAAGAGGTGGGAGTTGAGCACAGAGGGGAGGAGCCCACAGCCTGAGGAGTGTTTGGGGCCTCAAGTGCCCTGGTTGGGCGCAGACCATCCAGAACCCCGGGGTGAGGAGGCACAGGGGGCCCATCCATGCATACAGTGGGCACCTAGCTGCAGTGTCTGGGTATCGGTGTGGCCGTGGGTGTGTGCGTCTGTGTGTGCAGTGGTGTGCGTGACTATAGGAGTGTGTGTGGTATGTGATAGAATTCAGTAGCTGAGTGTGGCACATGTGGTGGACTGTGTGTGTGTGTCTGTGGGTGTGAAAGTATTTGTGTGTGGTGTGACCAAGTGTGTGAGTATGAGAAATAAACAGCAATGATAATGCATATCACTAAATGTATATTTTAAACTTTGTTGGAAATTTCATTTTATGACAGCACTAAACAATGCTCCCAGTGCTTGGCCAGGGGTGGGCAGAATTCAGCCTGCAAAGAATTTTTTTTTAACTTTTTAAACAATTTTATTGATACATATTAATAAAGCATACAATTCACCCAAAGTGAACAATCAATGATATTTGGTATAATCACACAGTTGTGCTTTCATCACTTCAATCATTATTAGATGATATAATTTTTAAAAAAAGATTTATTTATTTATTTACTTTTA
>JAQZBX010111811.1:0-10247 GCA_029593785.1 Cabassous unicinctus
AAAAAAAAAAAAAAAGGTTTTAAGTTACTGCCTGTATGCACACACAACCCCATAAAACTGTACAACAGGAGTGAACCCTAATGTAGACAAGTGCACTAAAGTTAATAGTAGCATTGGTTTGTGAATTTTAACAAAGTTACCACCCTAAGGCAAAATGTTAATAATAGGGAAGACTATGTGAGAGGGGGTATATGGAAACTGTACTTTTGGGGATGTTACTTTAAACCTACAACTGCTCTAATAAAAATGTTGGGTTTCTTTTTAAAGAGTAAGTAGGATGGTATGTAACTCTTTCACATCCACCAAAGCTGTTGCTGACCTAAGTAAGGATGGTGAGATTGCAGAGACCTGTTGCTGAGACACATAACCACGTGGGGAATGTTGTAGGCTGTATGTGACATGGACAGGGGTGGGGGCGATGCTGGTCATTCAGGGAGAACTGAGTCAATCCCACACCTGTAGGAGCACCAGTTCCAAAATCCTTGAGAACGGGAAGTTAGTCAGTGCTGGTCCTCTTGGCTTGTGGCTCCCCACAGCTGGTGAATTACTGAAAACCCCCGATTAAGAAGGCAGGGGGAATCTGACAAGACCCTCTATTTTTAACACAATTATGATCCCATTATTCTAAATTGATGGTTTCTGGCTCAGTTTTCAGTGTGTGTTAGAGGAGCATCTCGCTTTCCATGAATGCATAACAGAAGAAAAGAGAGAGACCTAACTATATTTTAGACTCTGGCTTCTGTGATTATTTACCAAGGAGGGTTGGTATCTAATAAATGTGCTTCTCAAATGCTAATGTATGTTCTTTCCTAATCCATCTAGTCCCCACCCCCTTTTTTTTTTATTCACCGAAGTATTTGATTTCACCATTATTTTGGTCCACATTGCATTATTTACAAACAACAAAAAAATCAACTCAAAATTTTTTAAAAAAATCTTTCTATTCCTCATGAAATGAGCAAAAGAGCAGCACTGCCTTTATAGTGATCCCTTTTATGGCTCATTTTTTCATGCAACAACTAAGAAATGATGCCATTAGGGGAGATATTAATTTCCTAATTACTTTTCAAGGAAAAGTGATTTCCTAAACTTAAGTTATTGCCAATGAGACAAAAAAAAAGCAACTTTGTACCTGTCAGAGAAAAGGATTTTCACTGAGCACATTGTAAAGTGAATTCGTTCCAGTCCCCTGCTAAGGTCTCAGACTGAACCCTAGTCTCACCACATAAAGCTCCCCTTCCACCTTGGAAGACCTTGTCGACTTCTTTGCTTTGCAACTCCTCACACAGAGATTGCATATCGATCTTGCCATCCCAGGGAAAGCAGAGAGGTAAAATGCAGTCTTAGGATCCCATCCAGCATACTACAGGGTTGACATACAGTCCAAGAGACTTACAGGTAAAATCTTTATTCTTCTTCAATAATTGTTTCAAAAAAAACCACAGGAGCATGGTTTGCTCATTTGTTTTTTCAACATGCCTCATTTATCTTGCCAAAAATTGTATATTGGTAAATAGGCAGAATATTTTAGTCTGAGGACAAATTTCATCATACAACAATTTACTGCAAGTTTCCCAGACAGTAATTAGCTCAATGGGACTCTCGGCAAAGGCACACCTAGGTCAGAGGAAGGCACCCAAGAGGAAGAGATTAGAAGGTAAAATAACTCCAAAAATAAGGCTTTTGTTCCCAAACTGCCTCTGCCTTTCATATTTTTTTTAAATTCCCCCCTTCACCCCCATCCCGTTGTTCTGCACTTGCTGTCTGCTCCTGTGTGTTCTTCTGTGTCTGCTTGTCTTCTCTTTAGGTGGCACCAGGAACCAGTGCTGGGACCTTCCAGAGTGGGACAGAGGCGCTCAGTCTCTTGCAACACCTCAGCTCCTTGGTCTGCTGTGTCTCTTATTGTCTCTCCTCTGTGTCTCTTTTTGTTGCGCCATCTTGCCATGCCAGCTCTTCTCTCGGGCCAGAACTCCTTGCGGGCCAGCACTCCTGCATGGGCCGGCACTCCGCTCTGACCAGCTCGCCACTCGGACCAGCTTGCCTTTCACCAGGAGGCCCCGAGAATCGAACCCTGGACCTCCTATATGGTAGATGGGAGCCCAATCGCTTGAGCCACATCCATTTTCCTTGCCTCTTTTATTGAAAAATATAATCCCTCAGTAAGTAAAATTGTTCTCAGGACACAACTTCACTCTATTCTCCTCGGGGAATAAATCAAGTCCCTTGTGTAGAGTTAAAGACTAAACACAAATTGTGGTGCCCTGAGGCTGCAATGCCAAAATTCATAGCCAAGTCACCTTTCAAACTCACGGCTATTGATTGAAATCAAGCTTCTTTGTGACTCTTCTGTTCTAGAACTTGAGTTCCCCTTGCACTCCTGCATTATATAGTGATGTGGATAGATGAAAAAAAAATTTTGATTACGTGGAAAAATATGATATATAAAAATAAAACATTAAGACAATGGTAGTTATTCTTCAGTTGTGAAACTATGGATAATATTTCTTCTTATTTCTACTTTTCAAATTTTCCTAAAGTTCTTCAATGAATATGTTATTTACATAAAGAAAAATACATATATAGAAAAAGAATATCACAATAATTATATTGTTGATATATTGTCTTTCTAAAGTAAAGTTTCTGGATTTTTCTTAAGGCACATTTTATGCAGTTCCTTCATTAGGCTTATTTTCTATTCAATTTCCTACTTGGCTGTTTTCATTTCTTTCAAATTTCCAGATTTCTTTTATTTTTGGTCAGAAAAGCCTCTCTCTTTAGTCTACAGAAATTTCCTTCTTTTAGACATCCACAAAGCCTGCCCTTGAATACACTTGGATTATATACCCTGTGTTGGAACATATAAATATCATCCAAGTAGCTATGTGTTAACTCCTTTAAAGAGAAATATCTTGAGGGCAGGGAAAGTATTTAGCTATGTACTGTGCACAGCTGCAACTACAGGGGTTTAAGTGGAAAAATAATATAGTACCTATCCTCTTACCTGAAAGAAACTTTTATTTATTCATCATCTATTCAAATGTTCCAAAAACTAATCAGCTGAAGCCCCAGAGTCCTGAATGATCAAAGTGTGGAGGAGATGCCCTAGATCTGGAGACTCCGAGGGCAGGGTTTATCAATTTTTTGCCTCTTCTGAAAAATAACCTTAATATTGTTCCAGTACAATCCTTGATTTTTTAAGTAGACTGAATACCAATGAGTCTGCCAGGTCAGATGGCCACAAAATGTACTCCCAGGTAAATCATACAGCCATGCCCTGCGATGCCCTCCACAAGCCCCTTTTAAATACAATTTTTGTACTGAATTGAAATTATCCCCTTACATGCCTCTCACTCTGGATAGAAGGGCTCCATGGGGGCAGACGCTTGCTTAGCCTCCCCACCCACTCGCTGTACATAGTCAACGTTTAGTAAATATTTATTCTGTGACTCACTTACCAGGCTATTGATTGTTTGAAGTTTTTGATGAACAAAGCTCTAACAGGAAAATGCTTTTTTTTTTTTTTTCCCAAAAAGGCCTGCATGATAGACACAGGATGGCCAAGGTGTGGCGTTTCACCTTCCTCCAGCCAGACCCGCTTCCCCTCCCTTCCTTTCACAGACGCTGACCCCTAATAAATATCTTACACCCCAAATTCTGTTTCAGCCTCTGCATCCAGAGAACCCAATCTGTGACTGGCTGGAAATAGAACATAAGACTTCAAGGCAAAACACCTTAACAGTCTCTCTTTAAATGTCATAAAGAGGGCTTTGCTGACCCCCTCTCTTATAATAAGTCCCTCCCATCACTCACACCAACCCCATCCTCTTCCTAGCAATATCTCGTCCTGGAGGACATTCACGCACTGTCTCTCTGTACTAGAATATAAATCCATGAAAGCAAGGACTTGGACTTGTTCATTGCTGTATGCGTGGCACCTAAGAACTCCTCCTGGTACACAGTAGGCATTTAATAAATATAGATTAAGTAAACTATTATGATATTTATTCTCTTAAACATAAAGGGAAAACCTAAAAGCCAGGTTCTATACAGTGAAATTTAAATGAGTGTCTTTCTAATTGTTGAATTAAAATTTTTTTCATTGAATGTACCAGATAGTCTCAGCTGTGAATGGGATTCAATAGTTATGATCATAAACCTTTGAACAATCATGGAAATAACCACTAATTCACAATCATGAACAAATGAAAATTGGAGGCAGACCTAAAAGGATCATTATCTACCTCTCCCCATTGTATTTTGATTTGATTTTCATATAATCTTTTTGTTTTTTAGAGAAAATATTAAGCATATTTGTTTCAGGAAGATCTTGTCCCCTCATAGGCTAGAGAGAGAGACCATAATGGAAGGAAAATGAAATGGCTAGGAAGAGAAAGGGATAACATTATTCTATGTGGACTCAGCCTATCCATTTTATTCATTTTAAAAGTATGCATTGAATGGCTGCTAGAGCAGAGCTTGGTGCTAGACCTTGGGGAAATAATTGAGACAGGGCCGCTACTGTTCTTTACCTCATACAGAGTGTGTGCTAATCAGGGAGACAGACAATAGACTGTTAAGCAGGTAAGAGAACCAAATCATTGTGGATTGTGGAAAAACTCTATTAAGAAAATAGAGTGCTATTTATGATAAAGAGTAAAGGGCATTGGGGTAGGGTTGGTGTTAAGAATGGATGTTCACAGAGTTCCCCTAAGGAAATATTGCTAAGTCTGAGACTTGAAGGATACGAAGGAACAGGCCATGCAGTGACCTGGTGGAGGGCAGTCCCCTGCAGGGGGAAATGAGTGAGCAAAAGTCACCAGGCTTGAGCAGGGCAGGAACTAGGGTGAGGCAAGTGAGGCGCTTGTATGGGGTACAAAATTCAAGGGGAGGAGATATGTGCCAAAAAAACTCGGTAATCAAGATAAATATTTTAGTACAATATTTTAAAAGTCAAAATTAATGCAAAAAAATCCACAAAGAACAAAACACCAACAATCAACATTTTCAATAAAGACAGAATCAGTTTCCTTTTGCCTCAGTCTCCAAATTACCTCGGCATGGCACTCTAATGATCCTGCCTCAAAAATTTTGATATTTTGTGCTTCATTTGCCTCCCACTAGCCCTATCCCTGGGCTTGAGAAACAAAAATAAACAAGTATGACTGGAGAGCAGTGAGCGAGAGGGAGAAGAGTAGGACAGGGTAGCAGGGGCCAAATCCATCAGGGCATTATAGAACTGTGGATTTTATTCCTGAGGCCGTTGGAAGTCATTGATGTGACAAGCAAAGACAGGAGAAGCTTCTATTGGCATTTTTAAAAGATCATTCACACTGTGGGTACATGAGCAAAACTGGGGTGAACAGGTGGGGTTGCCTTAGGAGGGAAATATGTTTTAGTGATGGAAACAAGATTTACTCATGTAATAAACTGAAGAGGTGGAGGGAAAAGGAGAAAACCACAATGAATCCTCATTCTGGTTTGTGCTGGGTGGATGGTGGTGTCATGTACTGAGATAGAAAGGAATGGAGGGGAATTGGAGAAAGGGGTAGCTCAAGAATTACACTTCGGCTTGCTTATGTTTGAAATGCCATTAAGTCACAAAAAAATGTCAAGTGGACAGGTAGAAATATGAGCTTAGACTTCAGAGGTGAGATCAAAAGTAGAGTTAGAAATTTGGGAGACAGTGGCAAAGGGCTTGAATTAAATCAGAGTGTCAGGTGGATAATAGGGATTGAGGAGGTGAGAAAGCCTGCGAGCCAAAAGGTAAGTGAGATACAAAGGAAGGACTTTGGAGGAAGTAGAGAAATTAGGAGATGTACCAAGCAGTATGCAGAAAAGAGTCCAGGTGGTAATGGATACCTGGACAAGAGTGAGCGACTTTTGGAAAGGCCTGAAATAAACAGGGATGGGATATGGTAGAACAAGTTTGAAGGTCCTGTAGAAGGAGAGAACTCAGTTCTGGAGTTATGGACCTGAATATTTAGCCACAGCCAGCTCAAAAGCATTCTGGCAGCAAAATGATTTGTGAGAACTATGAGTCATTCTGCTGAAGGTGTCTGCCATAGCAAGCTTGGTAGGCTGATGATAAACACCTCAATGGTAGTATCTAATGTGCCAGAGGATTCTTTATAAAACTCATATATACCTAACTATCTAACTTTGAGGTTCCCCATCTAACCTAATCCAGGAGGTAAAGATAATGACATCTGTAGATGTACAGATGGAGAGTTTTTTTCCCAATTTAAAGGAGAAATTAGTTTAGGCTTAGAACTATGTTTATCAATCAACATGCCTCTGAGTTTGTTCATGAACAAAGCAGCGGCATATACCCAGAGGACCTTTAGCAATGGGTTTATCACACTCAAATGTGGTTTACAAATGTAGTCTGGAGAAGCTTTTTGTACTCTGCAAATTCTGGACAAATGAAGTAATATTGCAGAGGAGCACAGATGTCAGAACTTGAACCCAGCATGCCCAGAATAATTCCTTATAAGAGAAGGTAGCTCAGTCTCCTGCAACAAGGTAGCCAAGTAAACTGTAGCATGGTTTTAACAAGAAAAATCCCTTAATTATGCAAAGGTGGTGCAAGAAGATGATCATCTCATATATATTTGCCCAAAAGGACCCTCTGACGGGGAAGCCAGTCACATTTGTAATATATAGATGCCCCTTCCATGTACTACCACCGTACCCTGCATGTACCTTTATCTTACTGTCTTAATATGCCAGGGCTGCTATAACATACACCACACACTGGGTGGCTTAGCCACGGAAATTTATTGCCTCACATGTGTGAGGTTCTGGAGGCTAGAATTCCAAAGTCAAGGGATCAGCAGGCCATATTTTCTCCAACATCTGTAGCATTCTGGTGATGGCTTGTTGTTCTTAGGCTTGTAGACACATCTTTGCCTCTATCACATGGCAATCTGTCTTCTCCTTTGACTTTTACTTCTGTGTTCTATTTCCATTGCTTATAAGGACGCCACTCACATAGGATTAAAGCCCACTCTGATTCAATTTGGCTTCATCTTAGTAGAATATCTGAAGATCCTATTTACGAACGAGTCCACCCTCACTGGACCAGGGTTTAGGACTTGAACATATCCAGGGAGTCAGGGGAGGGTGGCGACATGACTCAATCTCCACCAGTTACTTTTTGACAATTCATATTTTGATGTCTGTATTCTTTTTGGTCTTCCCTGAGGCTCCTGGGGTTGGATCTGTGGGTGCAAAGACCAATAAAACCTTGTTTTCTCTTCAGTGTCTGACCTGTAATAAGCACTCAGGAAGAATTTGCAGAGTGAATTAATGTAGGTAGGCAAAGCAAGGTAACTAATCTGGTCTGGGAAGGAAACTAAAGCTGTAAACTCTGGAATCCAGGATTCATGACAAAATAATAGTTCATCTCCAATTCTTACTTTCATGAAACGGCATGAAAAGAAAGACTCAAGAAATAAAAATGGTCATATTCACTCTTAAAATAGCACTGCCCTAAAAAAGGGGGTTTTAATGCTTCCAGACCAGAGGGAATAAAGAGAATGCACTACTTCACCATGCCAAGGGGTTGACTAGATTCAAGGAGTGCAAAAGTTCTTGTAGGCTTCCTAGAACCATTGGGGGCATTTGCTAGTGCTAAACTGAGCACAGTGAATCTTGGCACATTGTGAGATTCACTCTAGAGAGACAAATAAATCTGGGACGTCACAGTTGGTGCTGTGCCATGGGGAGCTCCTGGTTTAGTCTTCTCCTTCAGGGCTATGTACATTAACAGCTTTTCCAATTACTTCCATAGAAAACAAAAAGGGACAAACTGTATCTCACCACATGGAGATGAGGGAAGTTAAATATACACTTTAAAAAGAAAAAATGCCATGAATTGCAATCTATTCAATATATAGAAATCATTGTAGCAAAAATCTTAAAGGCAAACATTCAGATTTTGCCTTCAAATACGATACAGCTAGACTGCCCAAACAGTGTCACTGGTATTTCCTGTGCTCTCCCACACACTTGTGCTCACCGAGCCGCCCTCTGCACGGCCCTCTGCGGCCACACCACTTTGCCCTGGTTTATTGGTGGACATGAGGATATTTGCACATCAAGGGTCTTGTTTTTCTCATTATAGTAAAGATTCAGAAAAGGAGGGAAGGCTCTTCTTTCTCTTTTCTTCTTTCTCCTTCTTCTGTCTCTGCCTTTCCTGCTGTCCTTCTTTCCAGCTTTCCCCCCAACTTTATTTAGTCTCCAAGAGGATTGTCCCAATTCACATCTCTATTCTTCCTTTCTATCACATCTCCATCCTCACCCTTAGCTCCCCGGCTCTCTCCTAGTCTTGGAACTTTGTTAGTTGAAGGAAAAGCATTCCATGAGAAGGAACAGCAAGAATTGGTCTTGGAGGGTGGGTAGGAGTTTGCTTAAGAATCCCTCTTTTTTGGTGTGTCTCACAGCAGATTTTAATTTAACACTGTGAGACAATGGTGTTTTGCAGGAAAAGAGTACCAGGCGCTTGGGCTGGAGAGCAATTTGAAGGGCTGCGACGTGGAGGTGGGAGGAGAAGGGCTCCCTCTAGGTATACTACTGTCCTAGTTTCCTAGGGCTGTGCAGCAACTTTCCACAAACTTGGTGGTAAAGAACAACAGAAACGCATTCTCTCACGTTCCTGGAGGCCAGAGGTCTGAAATCCAGGTGTCGGCAGGGCTGTGCTTCTGCAGAACCCTTCCTTGCCTCTTGTGGCTTCTGGTGGTCACCGGCAATCCTTGGCATTCCTTGGCCTCTGGCAGCATCACTGTAATCTCCGCCTCCATCTTCTCATGGCCCCCTTCCGCCTGTGCGTCTCCCCCATCACATGGTGCACTTGCCTGTCTCTCTGTCTTTTCTCCTCTTCTTTTAAGGACAACAGTCCTATTAGATTTGGAGCCTACCCTTCTCCATGATGACTTCATAAAGTGGCTAATTCCATCTGCAATGATCCTATTTCCAAATAAGGGCACAGTCAGAGGTATAGGGGTAGGACCTCAACATATCTTTTTTGGGGGAGGCGCTATTCAACCTATAACAAGTGTGCAGCCAATACTAAAAACTCCCCTGACCCATCTGCCATCGTGCCAAAGGAACGCCAGTGGGAAGCGTGTATATTTAAAACCCAAAAGAGCTGGTAACTTTGGGAGCCCAGTTCCGGGGAGGCTTGGAGTATGATGAAAAATGAACAAGGCAGCGGAAAGTATTTTCATCACAGATGTGGTCAGTGGCCCCAGATCCCCAAACTTTTTTCTTTAGTCGGTACATATCACTCCAGGCTGCCAGGTTACAGGACTTCAGTGCTGTACGTGGAGCCATGTTACTGCCGAGCTTCCGGCAATCTCCAGGGTTGGCATGGCATGAGGAGGTCTGTCGTCAGCGTTCCAACAGAATAATCACATCAACAATGACCAAAAATAAAAAATAACTAGTGGCGGACTGAACTTCCTGGATTTCTGTCAATAGAAGATTATTAAGTTAGGTCCTAGGACAGAGTGGCCACTGCTGGAGTTTGTGGAGAAATCCCAGGAAGAAGAATGACAGAGAATGAAGAAAGATATATATTTTTTGCGATATAATGGGATTCTGTGTTATTTAATGTGCATATTAAAAGTAATGAGCTGTTGTTCTATGTCTTAGGCAGAAACTATTGCTGACCCACTCCAATACCCCTTGCTGCTCCAGACGTCACGCGCAGAGAACTTCTGCACACACCAAAGCTTCTGCAGCTCGCTCTCTCTGCGGGCACCCCCTGGCCATAAGAGCATGCTCAATGAGCAGGGCTGTCCAGAAGGACCAGAAATTCGACGCCTTGGGAATGACCCTCAACCAGTGAGGCATGGGAATTGGTTGATAAATGCCTCAGCTGCCTCTCGGGACAATTCTGAGGTGTGATCCACAAAACCTCTCAGAAAGTACCAGAGGGATTGAGCCCTGGTTGCCCACAGCAGTAACCTGCTCGTTCATGTCCCCCTCAGCGGCTTTGCTCCCTTCCTGTCTCACTCCTCCTCCCTCACAGCTTCCTGAGACTAGCTCTCCTCCCCTTATTAGAAAAAACAAAAAAACTACTTGTCTCAGGATCTGCTTTTGGGGGAAAAAAACTAAAACATGCCTGAGCTGTGAAGGGGAGACATAGGTGTTTAATCTCTTTGCCCTTCTGGCCCCCCACTAGATTCAACTCTTTGGGGAAAGGGACTATTTTTGTATTTCTTGCACCTATCGTATCCTGACAC
>JAQZBX010111812.1:0-10252 GCA_029593785.1 Cabassous unicinctus
GCACAATAAGCTATTGAAAGATTATAGGAGAATTTAGGATAAAATTTTTAGTTTCTTTCCTTTAAATAGTTTCTTTATTCAGATTTTATGTGACTTTTCATCCTATTTGGTTTTTCCAATTTGGTCTTCAGGAGTACTCATTTACCTATATAAGCACCCATTTAATTTTTAGGAATTTTAATAGAGTTCTTTTAAGTATTTTCATTTGTTAATATTACCATCTGGCGTTATGAAAATATACACTAAAAAAACCCACAAACACACAAAAAGAGTTAAGACAAACACCAACAAAAATGTAAAACTCACTAATTTGACTCATAATTCTTGCTCCTTTGGTATGACTTTGACCAAGCTCTCCATCATTCCACATCTCTGATTTTTACTGCTTTTAAGATCTCTGGCATCAGTGTTGCCTATAATATGCAAGCTCGTTCTTGGAAACACTTTTATTAGTAACCAGCAAACATTTAGGAATACTTGAGCAGTATAAATGCAGTTAAGCACTAATTTACACTTATATATTCTGGATTACTCTTCAGGAGTACACTTAGACTTGAAGTTCAGTAGTAAGCTATTGATTCAAAATTGAAAGTTCTTTTTAACACCTTGTTAAAAATTCTGATCAAACTAAAATGTGAATAAAACTTAAAACATTGTCAAAATAACATCTCATTAAACTCTTCCAGTTTACACAGTTTAGCAATATAACTGATCATCAACTTGGCACAGGCGATCGGTTAAGGAAACTTTCTTTTCTGCCTGTGCTAGGACTTATCACTTTCTAACTTTTAGCCTTCCTTCTAAATGGCACACAGAGGCCTTTGCTGCTGCTTCTGCCTCAGCAGCTACCTGCCATTTTCCTAACAGGCCATACTGTAGCTGCCGCTATCTGGCAGTCTCCCTTTTCCTTTTTTAAGTGCAGCTGTTCTGCTATCTGCTGTAGCACAGCCAGCATATCTGCCGGAGTTTTTTGGACATCCCCATATTCTCCCCGCAGTCCCCACTCATCCTGGACTGCAGCCAAGCCACCCCCACCGCCACATGGATGTTGTCGGCCAACCCGGGATTTTCCCCCCGTGGATTACCCTTTCCCTGAGCTCATGTCTGCTATCTCCGGTGCCCCTTCGGTCTCCTGGCTCGTGGATCCCAATTGTTACAACCCAACTCCTGAGGGGCATGAGTTGGTACGGCCGCAAGACCAAAGAACACACCTGGCATTTAGTCAGACATAAGCTTTATTGGGACTTATGAACAGGGGAGATCTTTGATGGCAGCCAGGCAAAGAATAAATGAAGATAGCACTCCGCAAAGAAATGAGAAAATGAAGGGTGATGTATAAGGGATTTCAGAACAAGAACATTCCGTAGGGTATGAGAATAGAGTTCCTGCTAGGGTGAAGTGTACACATGGGGTGTGGTTATGTTTTTACTATGCTCGCTCATGGGAAGGACGTTTACTAAGGACGTTTACTGCATTGGGAAGATTATAGTTTATGATAACCATCTATATATTCTCTCACCTTGGGGAGAGATGTTAACCTTTAACTTATGTCTAGGTCATGCAGGCAGCTATGTGCTGAGGACTTATGGGGACTTGGGTCCCCACTCCATTTGAGATTTTTCAATTTTTGTTTGTTTGCTGTTTATATTATTAAAATGCTAGGAATATTTTTGTGCAAGAATTTTTCTAGGATATGTAGTTAGGAGTGGGATTACTAGGTTGCAGAATATGCCTTGCCTGGCTTTGCAAAATTTTATTAAAGTAGCACTAAATATATACTCTCAGTCAGCAACTTATAATGAGTTCTTGTTCTCCTTGTGCATTAACACTTGGTTATTTTTAATTTTTGTCACTATATCGAGTAAATTAAACCAAAAATTCAGTGAATGGGTATTAATAAATTTCTGGTTAAATGAGGCTCAACTTTGTAAGGACCAGGACCTTTGAGCATTATATTATTCATAAAAATAAAACCTTCACATATCAGCAGTATACTTCTGTACCTCAGCAAAGCTGTTGTTCCCCTTTGATAAGTCAGAATCCTGTTCATCTGTCAAAGTTGAAAACCGTATCTGGTTAACTTCTTAAATTCAACTACCAATGTCAACCTTCAGATGCTGATTCTACTGTATTTTCTTATAAATTTTTTTCCCAATAAAGCTAGGGCCTATGATATGGAAGACACGATTTACGAGTAGTTCAGCAAATATTTTTGGAAAGCCTACTATATTTCCAGCTCTAGACAGAGCTGGACAGGTCCAGCGCCCACTTTCTGAGTGCTAATCCTCTAGATCCAGGCTTTGCCCTGCCTCTCAATCACCAGGAGCCTTTATTTCATCTTTCAGAATCTGCTAAGATACCTATTTCCTCTAGAAGCGTAAAGAAATCCTTCCTTCTGCATGTTGTTCTCTGGATTGTTCCCTTGAGCAGATTCTGAAATCTGTATGTGGACATGGCCTATACTTTTTAAAATTGATTTTTATTTTTAAGCAGTTTTATTGAGGTATAGTCACATGCCATACGATTTATTCCAAGTGTATAATTAGTGGCTTTTAGTTTAATCAGTTAGTTTAGTTTCAAAGAAAAACGATCTTATATGCAATTTTACCCATATTCATATTTCACGTGCAGTAATACTATACTATACTATACATTCCCATGTTACATTTGTTAGCTTTCCTTTTAGTAATATACATGACCCTTGACTTTACCTTTAAGCCACTGTCATACCCATATAATAGTACTGCTAGTTACAAACTATGTTGAAGTTAGAGAATGGAAAGCTGAGGTTAACTTGTGCAGAACTGGTTAAAAGGATGTATGTTAATCTTTGGAAATGAATGGAAAAGGTGAAAACACAACATAATGTTTGTAAGGCCTGTACTTTGATTTGTCTCATTGCCCTTTGCTACTTTTAACAATGCCAAGTGTTTTGCTTTTCCGCTTGGTCCTCCCCAGCAAGCCCTCTGCATTTGTCTGCCCAGTTGTCTTTTTCTGTAATATTTGGCTACAGCTTTCTGTCCCTTTCACTGTGGTCCTCTGTTGCTCTCCTCCTTACCTAGCCTTGTCACTGAGCTTCCCCAGCTGCCGCTTCCTGGCTTCTTATTCACTTGGGAGATTTATCTTAACTCTTCCTTAAATGCTGTTCTTCAATAAGTAGAACAAATCCGCATTTCCAATTAGCATTTCCTTGAGCTTTACTGTGAACTTCACATCTTTGCAAATAATAATCTCTTCCTGAATGCTATTTAAAAAAATTGTTATCCTCCAAAAAAACAATGGCTTCTTGAGGATTCTTGTAAGGTACTAAAAGGAGATTGATAAAGAAATGCATAATTCAGCAAAGGTTTCTTCTAATGTGTCTTGTCAATTCTCATCACTGAGGAAACTGGACTCTGTTAACAGTTAAAACCACTTGGTGTGAGATATCAATTTATTCTCTAGAGGGCTGGCTAATAAAATTGGCACTTGGATATTAAATTGAAATTGAAATTTATGCATGCATGTTAAGTTTGAAACATTAAAAAAAAATCCAGCTAAACCTTAAATATTTAAAATAATTGTGTATTCACTGGTATGTCTGCTACCCTCATCATAAACCATATATAATTAGGAATTCAACAATTTATAAGCCCTGCAAGTCAGACAATGTCCAGCCAATGGCCATCAATGAATTTTTTTTTTTTTAAGTACCATGGCTGGGGATTGAACCCGGGACCTCGTATGTGGGAAGCCAGTGCTCAACCACTGAGCCACGTCAGCTGCCCTGAGTTGATTTTTTCGTTTGTTTGTTGTTTTTTTAATTATTATTTTTAGGAGGCACAGGGCACCAAACACGGGACCTCCTATGTGGGAAGCATATGCTCAACTGCTTGAGCCACATGTGCTCCCATGAATCATATATTTAAAAAAAAAATTTAACTCAGAGACAAATAATTAGGATTTAGTAAACTTTAATTTTCCAAATATTTTCAGAACAAATTATCAGAAGCATCGTCCAGTTATAAAACAGATAATCCATTTACCCTAAAGGAGCTAGCATCCCCGCCTTCACCTGACACAATACAACAGTCACCTTTCATCATTTCACTGACCACTGGAATTTTTAGAGCATTTTAAATAGCCTGATTTCAATTTTACAAAACAACAATATGTATATTCAGAAAGATACTCGTGTCTTCCAAGTAGCAGACTTAACAACTTCCAACGTGATCTCTAGGGATAATTTGCAGTTCTGAATCATGCTTTAGAAAAGCATTTCCAGCAGTCTGTGCAGGGTTTATGCCTATTCCATCATTGGTAATAATTGCACTGGTTGCTGCAGGAACTTTAAATTCTTCTGCTGCAAAGTTTAAGACTGCTGTGAAAGGGGTGCTTTCAGGAGCACTGAGTACTTTGTAGGGCAGCTGCGGGTCTGATATCAGTGTGATCTTGAAGGAAACCTTTGACATGGTGGAGCTGGGGCGAGCCGATCTCATTTTGGATTTAATTTGCATTTCCCTGATTGTTAGGGTGAGCATCTTTTCATGTTTATAGGCCTCGTGCTTTTCTTCTTCTCTTTTTTCTTCCATTTTCTCTTGCATTGTCTGAATACTTAGTGATTAGTAGTTGTTTTTGTATACTCTGGATAGTAATCCTTTTTCAGTATTAAAAGTTGAGTCATCTGTTTGTACTAAGTACCACTTTCAGGATATGAAACAAACTTAAGACTTGGACATGGCTCTGTAGAAAGTTTGAACTTCATGTTGGAAGGTGGCAGAGCAGAGAAATAAGTAGTTCTATTACAGTTACGGTCTGGCACATGCTAATATCACAGCTTGTTCATGTAGCCCATAAGAGAAATATCAAACCCATCTGTCTTTAAACTGGTGTACACAGCCTGCTGGGGTCAGGAAAACATTCCAGAGCATTGTAACTAGGTTTCCAATGCCCATCTATATTCTCTCCTAACCTTTATCTGCCTGCTAACAGATATAGTAGAGGTGTCTTGGTTCTCCTTTCCACTTCCCCTTTCACAGTCTGCCTTCTCTTAGGAAGGCAAACCTGTCATCCATTCAACATTTTACTGTGGAACAATAGTCTGGGGCACCAAACAAAAGGGACAATTCCACGATGACTTGCTCCTGAGGGAGTGTTCCCTGAGAGAGCAAAGCAAGAAAAATTCATTTTATCCAGTTGACAAATGCTTGGCAAGATTGCTTTATCTATCTTAGAATTAGAATTGAAAAGTGGTATGGTGGGCATGTGGACAAGTATTAACATGTTTATTTGAACTGAAAAATGAAGGCAGACTTTAATGACAAAATAATTTGACGTATTTGTTTAATAACAAGGATTGGCTTTGCCAATTAGGGTAGAAGGTGGACATACATAATTCAGTGAGATAAATCTCATTTAAACTTTCAGTGAAAAATTTTAAAGCATATGTAAATTATATCCTTTGCAACTATATACACTTCAGGATGAAAACTTTTAGAAGACTTCTTTAAAAGGTACAAGGGGAAACATTTTTAAGCGGGTAGATGAGCAGAAAAATTTGAAGACCATTGACATAGTGGAGTAGGAGAATGGCAGAGGATGGAGATTCAGGTTGTTTTCCAAAGAGAAAGGCCCCTGAGTACCATTTTGACAAACTTGTGGAGTACTTGATGTGGAACAGGGACTGTCCCTAATTGCTAGGGTGAAATGATGACTAAGTCCTTGCTGTTAAAGAACTTAAGAGAAGTGCAGAAGACTGGCAGAGAACAATGATAAAGTATATGTCCATCACTGAAATTGCCATGAAGGTAAAACAAAGCAGGATGAGGGGACAGAGAGTGATAGGGTGCTCTTTTAGGTAGGGCAGTCAGGAGAGGTCTTGCTGATAAGGTACCATTTGAGCAGACATCTGAAGGAATTGACAGAGGCAGCTATGTGATTATCTGGGAGAAGCATGTGTTCTCTCATGGATTATTCCACCCTGAGAGAACAGTGAGAGCCAGTGTGACTGGAATCAGATAGGAGTTTGGTGGGCAATGAGCTCAGAAATGTGGTGTGTAGTTAGAGGTGTTTAATGCAGTGCTGTCTAGAATGGGAGCCACAAGTCACCTGTGGCTATTTAAATCAAATACAATTACAAATTCATTTCCACAGTTGCATTCATCACATTTTAAGTGGTCTGTATTGGACTAATATTTAGGTAATCTAAGCACCTTTAAAATATATATAACAAAAAACATTTATGTAAACAAATGCACATATATGCATATGTATTTGTATATCATTTTACAAATATTGGTATGTATTGTGAAAAATTTGATTTTTACCCACAATAAAAAAAATTAAAAATTAAAAACAAACAAACAAACAAAAAAACAAATCATGTCTCATCATTGCCAAAAGTTCTGCTCAATAGTGCTGAAGAGCTTCATAGGCCAGACTTTATTCTAAGTCTGAAGGGAAACAATTAGAGATTTTTGAGAAAAGTGACATGACCTGGTTTTTAAAAACTTTCAAGTTTCACTCTTTGCACTTTGTAGAAGGGTAGGTACAGGTTGGCCAGATGAAGAGGAGAGCATTTTAGGCAGAAGGGCGAATATGCACAAAGGCTCAGAGGTTCTTTAACACTTTAAAGTTGCAAGACCCTTAGCCTTTGACTCTTTTTGTTGTTGTAAGTTTTATTTTGGTATACTTCTAAACTTTGGGGAAAAAAAATACAGTAAAAGGAGATCCCTTATAACTTTTCTTTACTCAGATTCATTGCTATCAAATTATCCCAGATTTTTCTAGTAGGAGTCCCATAAGGTTGGCTGCTGTGGCCTTCTGACATGTCCCCATGATTCTTTGAGAATTTCCTTATTTTGGGGGCAGTAGGATGTTCCAGGCTCATCTTATACTTCCCGCTTCCTGCTCTGGAATAAGTAATTTCACCAAAAAGCTGTGAATACTTTTAGTAAGGCTTTGAAATTTAGTCTGAGATAATGGGTAGCCACTGAAGCAGTTTAACTCCAGGAGTGAAACAATTCAAATCAACATTTTAAAAAGACCGCTCTTATAGTAGTATGCAGAAAAGCTTGAGTTATGAAACTTGAAGCAGAAAGGAAAATTTTGAGGCTCTTCTAGTAATTTAGACAAGCTATATTATCTAAGTCTATATTTTTTTCAGGTTTCCTTAGTTTTTTTTTTTTTAGCCTAATGTCCTTTTTCTGTTCCAGAATCCCATCTGGGATACCACATTACATTTAGTTTTCATGTCTCCTTTTGGCTGTGACAGTTTCTCAGACTTTCCTTGTTTTTGATATCTACAGATTTTTTTTAAAGCCAGTTGTATTGAAATATTTGCACATACCAGACAATCTATCCAAAGTGTTCAATGCTATTTGGTATAATCACATTGTTGTACATTCATCACTTCAGTCATTATTAGAGCATTTTTATTATTTCAATAATAATATAAATAAAAAAAACAGAAAAAAATTCTTCACCTCTCAATCTCTCATTACTCCAAAAAGAAAAACTCTACACCCCTTAGCAGTCACCTCTCAATCCCTCTATTCTTCCCCAGCCCTACATAACCACTAATCTAATTCCATCTTTGTAAATTGATTTATATTTACATTTTATATAAATGGAATCATACAGTATGTATCATATAATATGTTGTACTTTGAGTCTGGTTTCTTTCATTTAGTGTAATGGTTTTTTGGTCTGATATTAACATCTTGTAGTATTAACATACATTTTAACATACATAAAAATCTTTATTTCTCCATGTGGCTTTGATATATGTCTAGTGTCCTTTCCTTTTGACCTGCAGAATATCCTTTAGCATTTCTCATAGAGCCGTCTAGTGGTGATGAATTCTCTTAGCTTTTATTTATGTGGGAATGTCTTAATCTCAAAAATTTCATTTTTGAAAGACAGTTTTGTGAGATACGGAATACCTGGTTGGCAATTTTTTGCTTTCAGCACTTTGTGTGTCTTCATTGCCTTGTTGATCCCTGGTTTCTGATGAGAATTTGGCACTTTATCTTGTTGAAGTTCCCTTGAATTGTGGCTTTGAGGATTCTCTCTTCCTTTGGCATAACATGGGTGCATGATGTTCATCATGGAGATGTTAACCTTGATCATACGGCTAGGTGCTGTCTGCAGAGATTCTCTACTATACTCTTACTGTTTATTTTTCTCTTTGTAATTACTATGTATTTGAGGGAAAATACTTGGGCACTTATGATTAAATTAACTTTTGTCCACTGGTTTTAGAATCCATTAATGGGTCTTCCTGCAGCAATTATTATTGTAGATTTCGAATGGTGATTTTTTTTTTCAATAAACCTCAGTCCTTCTTTGTTAATTGGCATTCTTCTGTAAGGAAGTTGTCCCTTTCCATTATAAACTTTTAAAAGTCAGCTTTAGGGAAGCGGATGTGGTTCAAGTGATTGAGCTCCTGCATTCCACATGGGAGGTCCCAGGTTTGGTTCTTGGTGCCTCCTGGAGAAGGCAAGCAAAACAGTGAGCTGGCATGATGAGCTGGTGCAACAAGATGACGCAATAAGGAGATACAGAGAGGAAAGACAATGAGAGACACAACAAAGCAGGGAGCCAAGGTGGCTCAAGTGATTGAGCGCCTCTCTCCCACATGAGAGGTCCCAGATTCAGTTCTCAGTGCCTCTTAAAGAGAAGATGAGCAGACACAGAGAGCACACAGCAAATGGACACAGAGAGCTGACAGCAAGCGCAAACAAGGGGTTGGGGGAGATTAAATAAACATAAATCTTAAAAAAAAAAAGGGTCAACTTTAGGACCCTGTGCAGGCCAGCACTCCGCGTGGGCCAGCTGGCCGCATGGGCCACCTTGCCTTCACCAGGAGACCCCAGGAATCGAACCCTGGACCTCCTATATAGTAGACGGGAGCCCAGTCGCTTGAGCCACATCCGCTTCCCTAAGTTGTACTTTTAATCTCTAGAATTTCTAGAATTGGTTATTTTAAAAGCTTTAATTTCTTTATCAATAGATTTTCTACGTTTTGAGACATTATCATATTTGATTCTTTAAGCATATGCTTTCCTTTATTTCTTTGAACATATTTATAATAGCTACTTTGAATTCTTTTGTCTACTTTTTTTTTTGTATTTTTTTTAATTAGAGAATTTGTGGAGTTACAGAACAACCATGCATAAACTACAGGATTCTCCAATACACCCTATTATTAACACCTTGCATTGGTGTGGTATATTTGTTACAATTGATGAAAGCACACTTTTATAATTGTACTATTAACTATAGTCCATAGGTTAACTTAGGGTTCACCACAGAGGATGAGGACCCCATATAATTCCCTAAGTAAATGCTCATTACTCACCAAGATAGACTTGTTCCAGTCTGTCTTTGGCCTGACGTATCCATCTCAGCAGAGCGGGAAGCTGTCATTTTTACACAGCTCCTAGCCGCACTTGGGACACTGAGAAACTGCTAAACTGTCTTCCACAGCAGCTGTACATTTTACATTGCCACCAGCAATGAATGAATGTTCCTATTTCTCTGCATCCTCTCTCACTGAAAGAATAGGTTTTTTTTCTTTTTTGTAAGTTTTGGGCTGAATAAAATCTGTAAGTGCAGTCCTGTGTTTGGTACCTTAAAGTTTCAACTTCTAAACTTTACTTTTGAATAGTTCTTATTTTTGTCATTTGTTGAAGTGATTTTTTGGTAAGAACTTGTGTAACTATTCAGAAAATATTTCTCGTAATGAGTATCTTAAGTTATAAGCTGAGGAACCTAAAGAAATTATATTCTTTTGTGTTAATATATATTTTTTAATTTTATAATTTAATAGCTACTTTTGAATGAAAACATACCTTTAACTCCTTTATTCCTCCTTAGGCTTGAAAAGGAATACACTACAATAAAAACTAAAGAAATGGAAGAACAAGTTGAAATTAAAGTAAGCACTTCAGAGGTTTGAAAAGCACTGAAGATTGTTGGGCAATATGAACTTAGGTTATATTGATATATTGTTAACCTATTTACAGTAAGTTTAGCAATATAGTTTGTATGTATTATGTTTACTGATAAAAATTTTTTTTTACCATCCCACTAGATGATAGTTAAAAATAGACATTTCAAAAACTAGAATAATGTGACTGAAATGACTTTCATTCTAGTGTGAAAGAGAACAGCTCTTTCCTTTTTCTAGATGTTTTGGTGGGTCATCAGGAGAAAATATTTCTGTGGGGAAGATAATTATCATTCCATTTAAGCACATTTTAAAAAGTGC
>JAQZBX010111813.1:0-10254 GCA_029593785.1 Cabassous unicinctus
TTCACCATTGAATATGACGTTAGCTTTGGGTTTTTCATATATACCCTTTATCATATTTAGAAAGTTTCCTTCTATACTTATTTTTTGCAGTGTTTTTATCCAGAAAGAATGCTGTATTTTGTCAAATGCTTTTTCTGCATCTACAGAGAGGATCATGTGATTTTTTTCTTTCAGTTTGTTTATGTGGTGTATTACATTGATTGATTTTCTTATATTGAACCATCCTTGCATACCCTGGATAAAACCCACTTGGTCATGGTGTATAATCCTTTTGATATGTTGTTGAATGCGATTAGTAAGTATTTTGTTGAGGATTTTAGCATCTAGGCTCATTAGAGAAATTGGTATATAATTTTCCTTTCTAGTGGTATCTTTATTTGGTTTTGGTATGAGGGTAATGTTGGCATCATAGAATGAGTTAGGCAATATTCTTTCTACTTCTATTTTTTGAAAAAGCTTAAGTAGAATTGGTGTTAGCTCTTTCTTGAATGTTTGGTAGAATTCAGCTGTGAAGCCATCTGGTCCTGGGCTCTTCTTAGTTGGGAGATTTTTGATGACTGAGTCTATCTCTTTACCTGTAATTGGACTGTTGAGTTCATCAATTTCTTCTTTCATCAATGAAGGCTGTTTGTATATTTCTAGAAACTTGTCCATTTCCTCTAAGTTGTCATTCTTGTAGGCATATAATTTTTCAAAGTATCCTCTTATGATACTCTTTATTTCAGTGGGGTCAGTAGTGATATCCCCTTGCTCATTCCTTGTTTTGTGTATTTGCATCTGTTCTCTGTTTTTCTTTGTTAGTCTGGCTAAGGGTTTGTCAATTTTATTGATATTCTCGAAGAACCAGCTTTTGGTTTTGTTTATTTTTTCTAGAGCTTTCTTATTCTCTATTTCCTTTAGTTCCACTCTGATCTTTGTAATTTTCTTCTTTCTACTTCCTTTAGGTTTAGTTTGCTGTTGTTTTTCTAATTCCTCCAAGTGTGCAGTTATGTCTTCAATTAGCTCTTTCTTCTTTTTTAATATATGTTTTTATGGCTATGAACTTCCCTCTCAGGACTGCTTTTGCTGCATCCCATAGGTTTTGATAAGTTGTGTTGCCATTTTCATTAGTTTCCAGGTAGTTACTGATTTCATTCGAGATTTCCTCCTTGACCCAGTGTTTGTCTAAGAGTGTGTTGTTTAACTTCCATATCCTTGTGCCTAACCTGTTTCTCTGGCTCTCAGTGATTTCTAATTTCATTCCATTGTGATCAGAGAAATTACTTTGTATAATCTCAATGTTTCTGAATTCATTGAGAGTTGTTCTGTACCCTAGCATGTGGTCTATCTTGGAGTAAGATCCATGTGCACTCGAGAAGAATGTAAATCCATGCTGTATTTGTGTGTATTGTTCTGTATATATCTATTAAGTCCAGGTCCTCCAATATATTGTTGAGAGTCTTTGCTTTTGTATTGATTCTCTGTCTAGGAGTTCTGTCTAATGATGACAATGGTGTATTAAAGTCCCCTGTTATAATTGTAAAGGCATTTATTTCTCCACTTAGCTTTTCCAGAGTTTGCCTCATGTATTTTGAGGCACCCCGATTAGGTGCATAAATGCTTATGATTGTTCTCTTTTCTTGAGAGATTACCCCTTTTACTAATATATAGTGTCCATCTTTGTCTCTTACAATAGATTTGCATTTAAAGTCTATTTTGACAGATATTAGTATAGTTACTCCTGCCCTTTTTTGGCTATTGTTAGCTTGTAAAATTGTTTTCCAGCCTTTTACTTTCAGCCTCCTTGAATCCCTGGGTCAAATGTGGGTTTCTTGTAGACAGTATATAGATGGATCATGTTTCTTTATCCATTCTGCCAATCTGTGTCTCTTGAGTGGTGAATTAAATCCATTAACATTCAATGTTATTATATGCTATGAATTTCTTACTTCAGCCATATTTTCTCTGGATTAATGTATGTCATATGTTGTTTTGTTTCTTTTTTTCAATTTTTAGATGTTTTTAAACCCTCCTCCAACTCTCTGTCCCTTGTTTTTTCCTTTCAACTTGTAGAACATCCTTTAGTATTTCTTGAAGTGCTGGTTTCTTATTGACATACTCTCTTAATTTCTGTTTATCTGTGAATATTTTGAACTCTGCAACATTTTTGAATGCCAGTTTTGCTGGATAGAGAATTCGTGGTTGGAAATTTTTTCTTTTATACTTTGACTATGTCATACCACTGTCTTCTTTCCTCCATGGTTTCAGATGAGAGATCAGGACTTAATCTTTTTGTGCTTCCCTTGTATGTGATGGTTCTCTTTTCTCTTGCTGCCTTGAGTAATTTCTCTTTGTCTTGAGCATTGGACATTTTGAGAAGTATATGTCTTGGAGTTGTCCTGTTGGGATTTATATTGTTTGGAGTGCGCTTTGCTTCCTGGATCTCTACCTCCATCTCTCTCAATAGTGTTGGGAAGTTTTCAGCCATTATTTCCTTCAACACTCCTTCTGATCCCTTTCCCTTCTCTTCACCCTCTGGGATGCCCATGATGCATATGTTTCCACATTTTGTGTTGTCAGTTAAATCCCTGAGTCCCTGCTGGATTTTTTCTATTTTTTGTCTATCTGTTCGACTATCTGTTTGATTTCAGCTGTATTGTCTTCCACAGCACTAATTCTTTCTTCTGCCTATTCAAATCTGCTGTTATGCTACTCCAGCATCTTTTTTATTTCTTGGGTTGTGGCATTGATCATCATCATATCCATTATCTTTTTGTGGATGTGTACAATTTCTTCAGTATATTCTGTCAGTGTCTTCTTCATATCCTTAACCTCTTCCTTCACTTCATTAAGATGGTTCATGATGTTTGTTTGGGAATCTTTGATTAGTTGTTCAATGTACTGCATATATTCCTGGATTTTAGCTTGTTCATTGGAGTTGTCTATGTTTTCCTGTTTCTCAGTGTGGTTTGTAATTTTTTGTTGCCCTCTAGTCATCATTTTATCTTGATGGATTTATTCAGTTGATTATCTTATCTCTCTGCTCTAGAGTTTTATTTAGCTGGTGGTTCTCTGTGTGTGTAAAGTTTTCTCTTTGATATTTTTTCTTCTTATTTTGTTTCCTTGCTTCTTTCTATGTTACCTTGAAGGGAAATGATTAGTGCCAGAGGAATCAAAAGATGTGAGAACAGAAGATGGATAATAGTAATAGTAATGAAAGTTAGTAGAGAGGCCTAATAGGGATTAGAGAAATGAGTATTTAACTTGTGTATGTAGTGTAGAGTAATAGGAAAAAAAGTGGATTACCTACAATAGGCTGGGAAACCAAATAAAGGAATATATATATAATGATTTAGAAGGCTAGAATGATGAGGAGGGAGAGAAAGAGTAAAGAAAGGGCTAAAAGGAAAAGGCTAATATTAATTAAAAAAAGAAGAAAACAATATAGATAGTATAGAGGTTGACACCCTTAAGTTGTGGGCTAATGAAAAAGCATGATGTCTAAGAACCACAACAGAAAGCAGAAGGCAGAGAGATGAGGGAAGGATAAGAGAAAGTTTGTGATGCAATATCAGTAAATACTGAGAAGGGGAAATCACTGAAGAAGAAGCACAGCAAAGAAGAGACAAGCTAGCAGCACCTAATTTTAAAAAATGAAAGGAAAAAGAAGGGGGAAGAAAGAGGAAAGAAAAGCAAGAGACAGCAAATAAACAGAGAAAAGCCAAACAATCACACCATCAAGCAGTCAAACAAAGCTAAGGAGGAAGTGTTCCTTCTAGTGTACTTCCAAAGCTTCTTTAAAGATGAAGCCAATACAATAGCTGAATACAATTAATAGGAAAATTCAATAATAATGATAAGTTTAATGTAAGAGATAAAAAACATGAAAACTTAAATAAACTAAAAATAAATAAAATTAAAGGATTGTGATATTCAAAAAATAGGAAAAGAAAAATTTTTTTTGACATTTTACCTTTTATTGCTGCAATATCTGTTGTCCAGTCTGTACTGGAGCACCTTCCTCCTCTCTCCCCAGTGTTTCACTATTTTTCATTTAATTTTCAAAGACGTTTTAGGTCACAGCAAAGTCACACAGAGAATACAGGAGACTCTCATATACACAAACGTCTCTCCCTTTCCTCACCCCATATTAAAATCTTTATGTATGTGAATGGTAGCATTGTTACAATTGATATATATAGATAGTGAAACCCAGCTACTAAACATTGTCAATGGTTTACAGTATGGTTAACATTTTAGATCGTACACTTTTATAAATTTTGATGATATTTACCAGGTCCTCTGTCCGTCACTGTAAGGTAATGAAAAAACATTTCCAGTGACCACAAAATACCCCCTGTTTGATCTATTCTGGTCCTCCTTCTCCATCTTGCTGGGGTCCCTGACGACCACCTGGCTTGACTCATTGGATAACAAGATTCATAGTTACATGCAACAGGTGGTCTTGAAACACTATTTTGTCCTCATAACCACCCTTGCTCTAAAGAGATGCCCACCTGTCTATTCCTGAATGAATCAGTCCCCCCAAAGATGGCAGTCCATCTCCTTCCCATTCATTATATGAGTCTCCACACATTGATACAACATACTATGACAGGATGAACACTCACACACTCCCTAGAGCCTGTTCCAGGTGCACCCTGTCTTGAATGTCCCCCCAACCAACCTGCTAAACCAGTGACACGTTCTTGTCATATTACCATAAGAAAAATCCCACATCTGTACTTTCAACCTCATACCCACAAATCCTAAGTGTTCACCTGGTTCCTCTCCCATCTCTCCCCCAAATTTCCTGGGTATTCCAATCCACACTTCCCAATCCACCCACCTGTCAACTTTGCACTATCAAACCCAATAATATCACTACCCTCCTGTCCTATCCCTTCAATATACAATTACACTCTATCACTTTACCATAGATTATGCCCATATGGGTGATGGAGCACAACTTTCTCTTCTCTTTCTTTTTCTTGTAAACCTATCTTTCAGACAATAGTTCTCAGGCACTGTTCAATTTCCTTAATTCAAATCAGCGAGGTAATGTACTGTACATCCTTCAATGCATGGTTTGCTTCACTCAACATAAGGTCTTCAAGATTCATCAATGTTATCCTGTGTGTTAGCACTTTATTCCTTCTTACAGCTGAGTAATATTCCATTGTATGTATGGACCACATTTTGTTTATCCATTCATCTTTAGATGGGCACCTGGATTCATTCCAACTTTTGAATTTCAACTATTTTGAATTTCATTATTATTTCAATAGTGAACAATGCTGCAATGAGCATTGGTGTGCATATATCTGTTCATGTCTTTGCTTTCAGTTTTTCTGGGTATATACCCAGTAGTGGAATCTCTGGATCATACAGAAGGTCTATAGTTGGTTTTTTGAGGAACCACCAAACTGTCGTCCACAATGTCTGAAACATACCAAAATCCCACCAACAGTGCATGAGGGTTCCCATTCCTCCACATCCTCTACAACACTTATAGTCTGCTGTTTTTTTAATACCCACTATTCCAATGGGTAAAAAATAATATCTAATTGTTGTTTTGATTTGCATTTCCCTAATAGCTAGCAATGTCAAGGATTTTTTCATGTGCTATTTATCCATTGGTATTTCTTCCTTGGAGAAGTGTCTTTTCAGGTCACTTGCACAGTTTTCAAATGGGTTGTTTGTCTTTTCTCTTTTTGAGGTATAGGATTTCTTTATATATGCAGGATATTAGGCTCCTATCAGATATATGGTTGCCAAATATTTTCTACCATTGGATAGGCTGCCTTTTTATTTCCTTGATAATGTCCTTTGATATGCAAAAGTTTTTAATCTTGCTGATATCCAATTTATCTATTTTTTCTTTTGAGGCTCATGCTTTGGGTGTGAAATTCAGAAACCATTTCCTATTACAAGGTCCTGTAAATGCTTCCTTACATTATCTTCCAAAGCTTTTATTATATTGGCTTTTATATTTAGACCTTTGATTCATCTTGGGTGGATTTTTGTGTAAGGTCTGAGATAGTGTTCCTCTCTCATTCTTTTGGATATGGATATACAGTTCTCCAAGCGCCACTGTTGAAGAGACCATTCTCTCCCAACTGAGTGGGCTTGGTGGCCTTGTTGAATATCAAATGAATGTATAAGCAAGAATTTGTATCAGAACTCTCAATTCAGTTCCATTGTTCAGTATGTCTATTCTTGTGCCAATACCATGCAATTTTGACCATTGTAGCTTTGTAGTATGTTTTAAAGTCAGGTAGTGTAATACCTCCAACTTTATTTTTCTTTTTCAATATGTCTTTGGCAATTCAGGGTCTCTTACCATTCCAAATAAATTTTGTTGTTATTTTTTCCAATTTCTTAAAATATACACTGTTGATATTTATTGGGATTGATTAAATCTGTAGATAAGTTTAGGTAGGATAGACATCTTGATGATGTTTAGTCTTCCTGTCCATGAACAGGGAATATTCGTCCATTTATTTAAGTCTTTGATTTCCTTTAACAGTGTTGTGCAGTTTTCTGTGTATAAGTCCTGTACATCTCCAGTTAAATTTATTCCTAGGTATTTGATTTTTTTAGTCACTATTGTAAATGGAATTTTTTCCTTGATTTCCTCCTCAGATTGCTCGTTATTGGTGTACAGAAATGCTACTGATTTTTGAGCATTGATCTTGTAGCCTGCAACTTTACTGAACTCCTTTATAAATTCTAGAAACTTTATTGTAGATTTCTCAAGGCTTTCTATTTATAGTATCATGTTGTCTGCAAATAATGAAATTTTTACTTCTTCTTTTCCAATTTTTATGCTTGTTTTATCTTTTTCTTGCCTCAGTGCACCAGCAAGTACATCTAAAACAATGCTAAATAAGAGTGGTGATAGTGGGCATCCTTGCCCTGTTCCCAATCTCAGAGGGGAAGCTTTTAGGATTTCACCATTGAAGATGATTTTAACTTTGGGTTTTTCAAATATGATCCTTTAACATGTTAAGAAAGTTTCCTTCTATTCCTATCTTTTGCAGTGTTTTTATCAGGAAAGTGTGCTGTATTTTGTTCAATGGTTTTGTGCATCTACAGAGATGATCATTTGATTTTTTTCTTTCAATCTGCTTATGTGGTGTATTACACTGATTGATTCTTATGTTGAACCTTCCTTGCATACCCAGGATGAAACTCTCTTGGCCATGGCGTATAATTCTTTGGATATGTTGCTGAATGTGATTAACAAGTATTTGGTTGAGGATTTTAGCATCAAGTTTCATTAGAGAAATTGGTCTGTAATTTTCCTTTCCTATGGTATCTTTGTTTGGCTTTGGTATAAGGGAAATGTTGACATCATAGAATGAGTTAGGTAATGTTCTTTCTACTTCTATTGTTCGGAAGAGCTTAAGCAGAAATGGTGTTAGTTCCTTCCAGAATGTTTCATAGAATAAAACTGTGAAGCAATCTGGCCCTCGGCTCTTCTTAGTTGGGAGGTTTTTGATGACTGATTCTATCTCTTTACTTGTTATTGGACTATTGAGGTCATCAATTTCTTCTTTCATCAATGTAGGCTGCTTGTGAATTTCTAGGAATTTATCCATTTCCTCTAAGCTATCGTTCTTGTTGCTATATAATTTTTTAAATATCCTCTTATGATAATCTTTAATTCTATGGGTTCAGTAGTAATATCGCCTTCCTCATTCCTTATTTTGTGTATTATCATCTGCTCTCTGTTTCTTTATTAGTCTGGCTAAGGGTTTCTTGATTTTATTGATCTGCTCAAAGAAGCAGCTTTTGGTTTTTTTATTTTTTTCTAGTTCTTTCTTATTTTCTATTTCATTTAGTTCTGTTCTAATCTTTGTCATTTTCTTCTTTCTACCTACTTTAGAGTTTGTTGTTGTTTTTCAAATTTCTCCAGGTGTCCAGTTAGGTCTTCAATTTTAGCTCTTTCTTCTTTTTTAGTAGATGCATTTATGGCTATGAATTTCACTCTCAGTACAGCTTTGGCTTCATCCCATAGGTTTTGATATGTTGTGTTTTCATTTTCATTCAAGGTAGTTACTGATTTCTTTTGAGATTTCCTCCATGATCCAGTCTTTGTCTAAGGGTGTGTTGTTTAATTTCCATATCTTTGTGCCTATTCTGTTTCTCTGGCGCTTTATGATTTCCAATTTCATTCCATTGTGGTAAGAGAAATTACTTTGTATAATCTCATTCCTTCTGAATTCATTGAGTTGTTCTTTGGCCGAGCATGTGGTCTGTTTTGGAGTATGATTCATGTGCACTCGAGACGAATGTATATCCTGCTATATTTGAGTGTAGTGTTCTGTATATGTCTATTAGATTCACGTCCTCTAATGTATTATTCAGACTCTTTGTTTCTTTATTTATTCTCTGTCTAGGTGTTCTGTCTAATGGTGATAATAGTATATTAAAGTCCTCCACTAAAGTTGTAGAGGCATTTATGTCTCCACTTAGTTTTTCCAGAGTTTGCCTCATGTATTTTGAGTCACCCTGGTTAGGTGCATAAGTGTTTATGATTGTTCTCTCTTCTTGAAAGTTTAGTCCTTTTACTAATATATAGTGTTCATATTTGTCTCTTACAATAGTTTTGCATTTAAAGTCTACTTTGGCTGATATTAGGATAGCTACTCCTTCCATTTTTTGGTTATTGCTTGCTTATAAGATTGTTTCCCAGCCATTCACTTTCAGTCTCCTTAAATCCCTGAGTCTAAGGTTGGTTTCATGTAGACAGCATATAGAAGGATCATATTTTCTTATCCATTCTACCAATCTGTGTCTCTTGACTGATGGGTTTCATCCATTAAGATTATATGGATGAAACCATATAATCTTTGGGTTTATGTATTTCATATGCTGTTTTTATTTCTCTTTTTGTCTTTTAAGTTGTTCTTACACTCTCCTCCAACTCTCTGTCTCCTGTTTTTTCCTCTCAACCTGTAGAACTTCCTTTAGCATTTCTTGAAGTGCAGCTTTCTTATTGGCATACTCTCTTAATTTCTGTTTATCTGTGAATATTTTGAACTCTCCAACATTTTTGAATGCCAGTTTTGCTGGATAGAGAATTCATGCCTGGAGGTTTTTTTTTCTTTTAGTACCTTGACTATGTCATATCACTATCTTCTTGCTTCCATGGTTTCAGATGAGAAATCAGCACTTAATCTTATTGAGTTTCCCCTGCATGTGATGGTTCTCTTTTCTCTTGCTGCCTTGAGTATTTTCTCTTGTCTTGAGCATTGGACACTTTGAAAAGTATATGTCTTGGAGTAGGCCTGTTGGGATTTATACTGTTTGGGGAGTGCTCTGCTTTCTGGACATGTACATACATCTCCCTCAATAGGATTGGAAAGTTTTCAGCCATTATTTCCTTTGACACTCCTTCTATTCCCTTTCCATTCTCTTCTCCCTGTGGGATACTAAAATGTGTATGTTTGTGCATTTTGTTTTGTCGGTTAAATCCCTAAATCCCTTATCGATTTTTTCTATCTTTTTATCTATCTGTTCTACTATCAGTTTGATTTCAGATGTACTCTCTTCCACATTACTAATTCTTTCTTCTGCCTGTTGAAATCTGCTGTTATGTGATTTCTCCATCTTTCTTATTTTTTGGATTGTGCCATTCCTTACCATCATTTGTGTTATCTTTTAATGTATGCTTACAATTTCTTCAGTCAGTTCTCCCAGTGTCTTCTTAATATCCTTAATCTCTTCCTTCATTTCATTAAGTTGGTCCATGATACTTGTTTGGACAACTTTGATCAGTTGTTCGATGTTCTGCATCTCTTCCTGGTTTTTAGTTTGTTCATTGGATTGGTCTATATTTTCCTGTTTCTCAGTAAGCTTTGTAATATTTTATTGCACTTGGTTATCATTTTATATTGATGGGTTTATTCTGTTGATTAGCTTCTCTCTCTGCTCTAGAGTTTTATTTAGCTAGTGGCCTGGGTGTGTTAAGTTTCCTTTTTGACTCTTTGTTTTTCTTGTTCTATTTCCTTGCTGTTTTTATGTTCCCTTGAAGGAAAAAGATTAGGGCCAGAGAAATTGAAAGAAGTAAGAAAGGAAAAGGATATCAATGATAACAATAAAAGTTAGAAAAGTGGCCACAAAAGACTTAGTAAAAGGAATATTTAACTCATGTAAGCAGTGTAGAGTAATAGGGAATAAAAAGTGGAGTATCTACAATGGAATGGGAAACCGAATAAAGAAAAATATATAGAATGATTTAAAAGGCCAGAATGATGAGAAGATAGA
>JAQZBX010111814.1:0-10251 GCA_029593785.1 Cabassous unicinctus
TTTTTTTTTTTTTTTTGCTTTATTTTCAAAAAACTTTAGATTACGGAAAACTCACATAGAAAATATAGGGGATTCTAATACACCCCACCCCCTCCTGCTCTCCCACTCTGCCCTGTTAATGACATCTTACATGAGTATGGTACATTTTTTACAATTGATGTACAAAATTGAACCATTGCTACAAGCAGTGGTCAATGATTTACATTATGGTTTACATTTTGCACCATAATTTTATAGGTTTTGACAAAGTGTATAATGGCCTGTATCCATCTTTGCACAATCATGCAAAAAATTTCCAATGCCCTCAAAATGCCTCACATTCCATCTATTCTATTCTTCCCTTCCCTTCCCTTCCCCTTAGAACCTATTGCAACCACTAAGTTTCAATTTTTGAAGAATAAGTTTCATAGTTGCATGTAATAATATTGAAGTCTTGACATATGGGTCTTTTTCTTTTATTAAGCCCTGCATATGTTCTTGAGAGATTCTTGTCCCTCTTTTTGAGTACATAGCAGGACTCCACAGGATGGGATTTTAGTATTTTCTTGTTTATTTTTTGAGTCTGTACACACTGAGATAGTACACTCTGTCAAGATAAATATGTTTATATTCTATAGAAGCATGCTCCAGGTATGCCCTATCCCTCATATGCCCCTATCCATGACGCTTTGCAATAGTATCCCACCTCTGCCATATTTGCCAAAAGAACATTCCCACTATTGTAGTTTTAACCAGAGGCCTCCATATACCTAAAGTTCACCTGTTCCTTCCTCCAGCCCTCCCCCCATTTTCATGGATATTAAAACCTAACACCCTCCAACTTAATATCCCTCACATTTCAGCACTGTCAAATCCAATCACATCACTGCACCACCCTCAACACATCCACTGCCCAACCACCCCCCTCCATCTTATCATAGGTTTTGCCCATATTGAGCATTGGCTTACCATACTCTACCCCTTTTCTGTGTCCTAATAACCTGTCTTCCAGACTCTAGCTCTGTGAGTCTGCCCAATATGCTTAGGTCATATCAGTAGGGTCATGCAATACTTGCCCTTTAGTGACTGGCTTACTTCTCTCAACATAATGTTTTCAAGACTCATCAATATTCTCCCATGTGTTAATATCACATTCCTTCTTAACAGATGAATAATATTCCATTGTTCATATATACCAGGTTTTGCTTGTCCATCATATGTCCATGAATACTTGGTTTGCTTCCAACTTTGGACAATAAAGAATAATACTGCTATGAACATTGGTGTGCATATATCTGTTCATTTCCCTGCTTTCAATTCTTCTCGGTATATACCCAACAATGGGATTGCTGGATCATATTACAGCTCTATAGTTATATTCTTGAAGAACCATCAAACAGTACTCCACAACTAATGCACAATTCTTCACTCTTACCAGCAGTGGATCAAGGTTTCCTTTCATCCCCATGTTCTCCAACACTTATAGTTCTCTGTTGCTGTTTTTTTAAAAAACATTATTATTATTATTTTTTTTAAAATAGCCAGTCTAATGGTGTAAGATGATATTGCATTTTAGTTTTGATTTGCATTTCCCTAATAACTATTGATGTTGAGCATCTTTTCCTGTGTTTTCTAGCCATTTGTGTTTCTTCTATGGAGAATTGTCTATTGAAAATTCTTGCCAATTTTTAAGTGGGTTGTTTGTCTTTTCATTGTCAAAATATAAGATTTCTTTATTTTCGGAGGATATTAGGCCCTTATCAGATAAATGGTTACCAAATATTTTCTCCCAATGAGTAAGCTGCTTTTTTCACATTCTTGAAAAACACTTTTGGAAGCAGGTGTGGCTCAGTGGATAGAGCCCCCATTTACCATATGGGAGGCCCGGGTTCACATCCCGAGGCCTCCTTGTGAGGGCATACAGGCCTGAGCAGTGCGGTGGGCTGATGCAGCAACCTCACGGCAAGGGGGAGATAAGCAGACACAGAGAAGACACGCAGAGAATGGTCACAGCAGCACAAGTAGCAAGGGGTGGGGGATAAATAAAATAAATAAATTTTTTTTTAAAAAAAAGAAAAACACTTTGAAGCACAAACGTTTGTTAATTTTGAAGAGGTCACATACATCTACTTTTTCTTTTGTTGCTCACACTTTGGGTGTAAAGTGTATGGAACCATTTCTTATGACAAGATCTCATAGATGCTTCTCTAAATTATCTTCTAGGAGCTTTATGTTCTTGGTTCTCATATTTAGATATTTGATCAATCTTGAGATAATTTTTATATAGGGCATTTGGTGGTGATCCTCACCCATTCTTTTGGATATTGACATCCAGTTTTCCAAGGACAATTTGTTGAAGAGGCCATTTTTCCCCAGTTGAGTGGGCTTGGTGGCCTTCTTCAATATAATTTTACCATATATGTGAAAATCTATATTATAACTCTCAATTTGGTTTCATTGGTCAATATGTCTATCCTTGTGCCAATACCATGCAGTTGTTTTTTTTTTTTAAGTGTATGTGTGGACTTGGGGTATGGGCAGTGGGGAGCATGGGAATCCCTGTAGTTTCTGAGTAATATTTGGGTAATCTAGGCACCTTTATAAAATGTATATATATATATATATAACAAATAACATTTATGTAAACAAATGCACATATATGCATATGTATTTATATATCATTTTACCATGCAGTTTTGACCATTGTAGCTTTGTAGTATGCAATGAAGTCAGGTTGTGTGATTCCTCCAATTTTGTTTTATTTTTCAATATGTTGTTTGGCTTCTTGGGGTCCCTTGTGCTTCCAAATACATTTCATAATTAGCTTTTCCAATTCAATAAAAATGTTATTGAAATTTGTATTGGGATCATCTTAAATCTGTAAATCAATTTGCATAGGATAGATATCTTAATGATGTTCATTCTTCCATTCCATGAACATTGAATATTTTTCCAGTTATTTAGGTCTTTTTTGATATCCTTTAACAATGTTGTTTAGTTTTCTGTGTACAAGTCCTTTACATCTTTAGTTAAACTTACTCATAGATTTTTGATCCTTTTAATTGCTATTTAACTGGAATTTTTTCTTTATTTCCTACTCAAATTGCTCATTTTGTTGTATAGAAATGTTACTGATTTTTGCATGTTGATATTATATCCTACCACTTTATTGAACTTGTTTTACAGCTCTAGAAGCTTTTTTGTAGATTTTTCAGGGCTTTCTACATATAGAATTATGTCATCTGCCAACAGTGAAATTTTTACTCCTTCCTTCCCAATTTGGATGATTTCATTTCTTTTTCTTTCCTAAGTGCTCAAACAAGTAATCCTAACACAATGTTAAATAAGAGTGGTGACAATGGGCACATTGTCTTGTTTTTCTCCAGATCTTAAAGGTAAAGCCTACAGCATTTCACCACTTAATATGATATTAACTGTGGGTTTTTCATACATACCTTTATCATATGATGGAAGTTTCCTTCTGTTTGTATCTTAAAAAAGAAAAATAATGTTGGAGCACTCACATGTCCTGACTTTAAACTTATTACAAAGCCACATTGTTCAAAGCAGCATGGCACTGGCACAGGGATAGATATATAGAGCAATGAAATCCATTCTTTTCCAAGTGAGTGATCTTGGCAACCTTGTCAAAAATAAATAGCTGTCAAGACCACTCAATTGGAGAAGAATGATCTCTTCAACAAATTGTGCTCAGGAACTGGATATCCATATGCAAAAGAATGGAGGACCCCTATATCACACCTTATACAGAAATTAACTGAAAGTGGATCAAAGACATAAATATAAGAACAAGGATTATAAAAGTCTTAGAAGATAATGTAGGGAAGCATATTCAGAATATTGCGATAGGCTATGGTTTGTTAGATTTTACACCCAAAGCACAAGTAACAAAAATAGAACTAGATAAACGGGACCTCATCAAAGTTAAACACTTTTGTGAAAAAGGGTCTTTCCTATGAAAATAAAAAGACAACTCATCAGCGGGAGAAAATATTTCTAAACAAAATATTTGATAAGGGTTTAACATTCAGAATATCTAAAGGAATCATACACTTCAACAATAAAAAGTCATAGAACTAAAAAATGTGCAAATAAATAATATCTTCTTGCTATTGTTGGAAAATATTACTATATCACTTAAATATCATTTGTAAGTTACATTAATTTTAATTTTTCCATGTATCACCATGTTCTTAGCACCTTTTCAATTCTTAGGGAAAACAGGGGGTAATAAAGGGTAAGGAATTTATCCTTTTAGAGTAATTAGAACATTCTAAAATTGACTGAGGTGATGACAACACAAATCTGTGATGAAAATGAGAGCCACTTAGTGTACACTTTGAATGGATTGTACAAAGCATGGGACTGTAAAACACAGGGAATCTAGCAGTGGAAGATGGACTTTGTTTAACAGAACAAGTATGAGAACATTTCTTTCATGAATGATAGCAAATGTATAATACTAATACAGGGTATTAATAATAGGGTGATTTGATGAAACTATACACAAAAAGTAGTAACATTTTGATGATGCTTTTTTATTGTAAAAGATGTTTCACAAAAATGTAAGGTGCCAGTAATGGGGTGATGTGTGGGAGCCTTGAAAGATAATATGCATATTTGTTATAAATTCACAACTTTTACTATACACTTATTGTTTATGGATTTTCATGTATGAATTATATACTTCAATAAAATTTTATTTTAAAATTGCAAAGACTTGAATAGACAGTTCTCCATAGAAGATATAACAATGACTAAAAAGCACATAAAGAGATGCTCAATATCACTAGCCATTAGGAAAGTGTAAATATAATCAAAACCATAATGGGATACCATTTCACTCCCACTAGTATGGCTATTATTAACAAAAGAGAAAATTACAAATGTTGGTAAGGTTGTGGAGAAATAGGAACACTTATTCATTGCTGGTGAGAATATAAAATGGTGAAGAAGCTGTGTAAGACAGTTGGGAAATTCCTCAGAAATCTAAGTATAGAATTATCATAATACCCAGAAATCCCTCTTCTAGATATATACACAAAAGAATTGAAAGCAGGGACTTGAACAAATATTTGCAAACTGATGTTCACAGCAACATTATACACAATTGCCTATAGTTGGAAGAAACACATATCCAACAGCCAATGAATGGATAAACAAATATGGTATATACTTATAATGGAATATTATTCAGTCATAATAAGGAATGAAGTCCAGATACATCTGTCAACACAGAAAAAACTTTAAGACATTATGCTGACTGAAGTAGGCCAGACAGAAAAGGAAAAATAATGTATTCTGTCACTGACATGAAACAATTAGTATAAGGAAACTCATAGAGTTGGAATGTAGATTATAGTATATCAGGGACTGTGTTGGGGGTAGAAAATACAGAGTTAATGCTTACTTTGTACAGAATTTCTACTTAGGTTGATTGTAATGTGGAAATGGATGGTGGTGATGGTAGCACAATATTGTAAATGTAATTAACATTACTGAATTATATATGTGAATGTGGTTAAAGAGGAAATGTTGGGTAGTATATATGTTACTAGAATAAAAATTGATAGATAAAACATAGGATTGTATTACAATTGTGAACCCTATTGTAAGTGACAGACTACAGTTAATAGTGCAAGGATAAAAATGTTCTTTTATGAATTATAACAAATGTCCAACTAATGTTTTTTATCGTTCTACAATTTAGTTTTAAATTCCCCTTTTTGGGGAATTACATATCTATCTTCAGTGGATAAAACCTTAAAAAGTAACAGCATTTTGTCCAAAAACACTTGCAACATTGCAAAAAAAAAAAATAAAAGGCCATATAAAGCATTCAGAAATGCTAGCACTGGCTGGAGTTTTCTAACGTCCTTCTGAAGCAAATAAAAGAGAACTTGGTTTTAGTGGGGACAGCTGATCTGAACAATACTGCTGCACCCAATCTTCCTAGTAGGCAGAAAAAAGGTGAGCAGCCAGGAAAGCTGAGGTGCTTTGTGGCAAGGGAATTCTGTTCTTATGATGGGGTTTAAAAAGGTGTTCACCTTCAGATTACTCTAGGAGCATTAAAGTGTTTAAAGTGTTTAAAGTGTCTTTAAAATAAACAAACTTTTATAAAGAGTATTTGCCTAGGAACATATTCCATTCAGCTTAAGTTTAAGGCTATCCACTTCAGGAAACTAAAATTTAAAAATAATTATTCACCCCTTCAAAGTTGTTAATAATAGGCTGGTATACGGGAAAATGTACCTAATATTAACTACAGACTATAGTTAATAGTACAATTTTAATGTTTTTATTTTGATTGCAACAAAGGTACCATACTAAAGCACAGTGTCAACCATAGGGGGTTATACAGGAGCACTGTATTTTTACATGATTTTTCTGTAAATCTAAAACTTCTATAATTAACTGGATTAAAGAAATTTTAACCAATAAAATTTAATTCTCAAAAATGAAAATAAAACAAAAAATTCTGCAGACATACAAAAGCTGAAAACATTCTTCACCACCAGACATATACTACAAGAAATGTTAAAGGAGCCCTTTATGGAGAAGCTTGATGATATGGGTTGACAATATTAATCTCCACAAAGGACTGAAAGTTACCAGAAATGATAAATAGATGGATAATTATAAAACATTGTTTTCTTATCATTAAAATATCTTTGAAAGATAATCGACTGTTTGCACAGAAAAAATAACTATGTATTTTAGGGCTTATAACATACTTGTTAGTGAAATGGATAATAAGTATATAACTATCCAGGTTATACTATAGAATATTTATTATACTATAACTGAAGCTGTATATGAAGTTATGCTATGGTGTGTTATACCTGTATACTTAGAGTCAAATGACAACCAATGTTTGATAACAAAGAATTATAGCTAGCAAACCTAGAGAGTAGATATACTAAATCAATAAAACATGAAGGCCTAATAGGAGAAACAGGGAACAAGGAACAAATAAGACCAAATAAGTGCCAATACAAAACAATTCAACCTAAATACAACAATAACTACAATTATTATAGTAAAATTATTGACTACAATTATGATAGTCAAACACCACAATTAAAAGACAGAAATTGTCTCATAAGATTAAAAAAGCAGAACCAAATTTATGATACATTCAGAAACACATTTTAGATATAAAGACACAAATATATTTAAAATATAAAAGATAAATTTAAAAAGTGCATGCTGACACTAACATAAAGTGACTTCAGGGCAAAGAATCTTTTCAAGGATAAAAATGGTCATTCCACAGATATTAATGGGTCAATGAAATAAGATAACTTAAAAATCATAATCACTTATGCAGCAAATAGCAGAGCTTTAAAATATGTAAAGCAAACTGATGAAATTGCAAGGGGAAATAGATTTCTGAAGGATTATAGTAAGAAGTTTTGATCTTCCCTCACCCATTTTTTTCTGAGGTCAAAGATCATATTCTGCATGCATTCAGTCTTTTGAATACAGTAGCAACTTATTTAAATTTTTTTTTATTTTTAAAAGATACTTAGATTACATAAATGTTACACAAAAAATATAGGTATTCCCATATGCTCTACTCCCAACACCTACCACACCCTCCCACATAAACATCCTTCATTAGTGTGGCACATTCATTGCAATTGATAAATGCATCCTGGGGCTTTGCCATTAAGGATGGACCATAGCCATCTCAGAATCCTCAGGATTGGGGAATGAACTATGGACTAGAGTGGACTTATTGTTATTCTACTATAGACATATTGTGATTCTAGCAGTGGAAGGAGTTGCAATATTGATGTGGAGCCAGTGGCCACTGAAGGCTCTGGAGGCAGGGAGAGGGAAAAAAAGTTGTACTAAAGCAGCTTTTTCAGACTTGGAAATCATCCTGAATGACACTGCAATGACAGATACAGGCCATTTTATATCATCATATGACATTCAGAGCTGTGGGGGAGAGAGTGTGGTCTACAATGTGAACTATGGTCTATGCTTAATGGCAAAGCTTCAGGATGTGTATATCCATTGCAGGTGATGTGCTTCACTAATGAAAGATGTTTATGTGGGAGGTTGTGGGAGGTGTGGGAGATGTGGCATATGGGAATCCCTATAATTTTTGTGTAACATTTATGTAATCTAAGTATCTTTTAATAAAAATAAATTAATAATTATTTTTAAAAAATGAATGCAAATATATTTACTGCCTGGCATACCATAAAGAAATGTCAAGTGCTAGAGTTAAAGAAAAGGTTCTAAAAGTATCCAAAGATTTTTAAATATACCATTTAAAAGTGCTTCAACCGATCTACCATTATACTTCTCCATAGCAATAGTGGAAGTTAGAAGACAATGAAGCAAATTCTACAAAATTCTGAAGAAAAGTAATTTCCAAAGTATAATTTGATACCAGGTCAATCTATCATTTATTGTGAGGAGAGAGAGAATAAAAATATTCTTAGTGATGCAAGGTCTCAAAAGCTTTCTCCCCTCTACTCTTTTTCTTTTTTTTTCCTTTTTTTAAATATTTTTTTTTAGTTTTTAAAAGATACTTAGAATACATAAATTTTCCTCAAAAAATGTAGGGATTCCCACATGCCCCACTCCCCACACCTCCCACAACCTCCCACACAAACATCCTTCATTAGTGTGGCAAATTCATTGCAGTTGACAAACACATCCTGGGGCTTTGCTTTTCAGCATGGACCATAGTTCACATTGTAATCTACACTGTCTCCCACACATTTCTGCATGTTATGTGATAATATAAAATGGCCTATATCTGTCATTGCAACATCACTCAGGGAAATTCCCAAGTTCTGGAAAAGCCCCAATATTGCAATTGTTTTTCCCTCTACCTGCCCCCAGAGGCTCCAGTGTCCATTGGCTCCACATCGTTGTAATTTCTTCCAATGCTAAAATCAGAAAATGTCTACAACAGAATACCAGTAAGTCCACTCTAGTCCACAGCCCTTCCCCAATTCTGAGGATGTCCACTCCACTTCTGAGAGAGAGGGCTTAGATCTCATGGATAAGATGGATGGGATTATCCTGCCTGTAGCTGCAGACACTCTCCATTCCCTGGGATGGCTTTTGTCCATCATGATCTCCCCACCAGGTGTCCAGGGTGAGTCCATTCAGCTGTAGAGTAAGAGTTGAAGTTCCACTGAAATTACAGGCTCATCTAGCACTTGGACAGCCCAAAGACTCTGGTCTCTGGAAGTACACCTACAAACTCTGGCACCACATATAAGTTGGAATAGAAGGGACAGATGGACCATGTGCAGGGAAGACATATTTGGGTCCAACTCTGTCACTCTCAGGAGCAAGGATTCCAAAGTAGGGCCCATTGATAAGGCATGAAACTCTGGGTCTATCCACCCTAATATAGGACCTGGGTGTCTCCAGAGCCCTCAGGAGCCCCTCTATTTGGGGTGATATCCACATTGGAAGCCTATGAGGTCCTATTGAGATGTGCATAAGCGTTACCTCTGGGATGACCTCCCATCTCACTTTGAAGTGTCTTAGACATATGAACTCATTTGTCTTTACTTTTCCCCCCTTTTATTCAAGGTCTTTTTCCAGTTGCATTGTTATTTGGTGCTTGGTAGCAATCCCTCGGTGCCAGGGAGGCTCATCCCTGGGAGTCATGTCCCACACTGTGGGGAAGATAATGCATTCATATGCTGACTTTGGCTTAGAGAGAGGCCACATTAGAGCAACAGGGAGGTTCTCAGGAGGCAACATTTAGGCACCTCATAACAATAGTTTCAATATCAAGAGTAAAGTCTCATAAGACTATTCATCAATATCAAGGGCCCATCAGTGGATCATCCTTCTTTACTAGTCTGTGTCCATGCACTTGGGGGACTCTTGTTCCTCCCTTATATAATGTGGCAGAAGTCTTCAGGATGGGAATTCAGTGCTCTCTCATTTATTGTGTGAGTCTCCACCCACTGTGAAAATGCCTCGTGAACATTTAATCATTTTTACATATCTTATATGTATGCTCAGGTGAACTTACTCCCATGCATCCCCCATCACTGACACCCCACACCAATGATCCTCCATTGGCCCAAGTGTAACCCTACTGTGATCTAAAGCTTCTTCAAAATGAAGCCATAACAATAGCCAAATACAATTTATCAGAAAATGAAATGATGTTTAAATATAAGAAATAAAATACATAAAAATTAGAAAACTAAAACTAAAATAAAATTAAAAGATTGGGACATTTAAAAAATGAAAAATATT
>JAQZBX010111815.1:0-10251 GCA_029593785.1 Cabassous unicinctus
ACTCCCTCAGTCCATCAGTTCATGAGCCACCGCCGCCAGGGCCAACCCCCCTTCCCGCCACCACAACCAGGCCCAGCCCCTCGCTCCACCTCCTTTCCGTCAGCCCCACCCCAGCAACCCAAGCCTATATATGCTTGTGCACTTCCTCAATAAACTCTCTTGGTTCCTGCTCCCACCCGGAGAACAGAGTCTCCTGTCTCGTTCTTTCTCCCCGCCGTCCAGCCTCTCTCCCGTCCTTCCTGTTCCCCCGTTGTTCAGCCTCCGGCCATCAGCCGGAGAAAGACCTCCGACCATCAGTTGGAGATCTTCAACGGGGAAATCGCCTCCGACCATCAGTCAGAGAGACCTCTCCGACCATCAGTCGGAGAGACAACAAAATTCTTTCAAAAAAAATTGAAGTGGAAGGAAAGTTATCCAAAAGATTTTATGAAGCCAATGTCATCATAATAGCAAAGCCACATGAACATAGATCAAAAAAGGAAATTAGAGCCAAATGAACATAGGAGGAAAAATTCTCAACAAGATACTTGAAATAGAGTCCAGTGGCATATCAAAAGAATTAGACACCATGACCAAGTGGGATTTATTTCTGGTGGGGAAGGATGTTTCACCACAAGAAAACTGATTAATGTAATAAATGGCATTAACAAATTGAAGGGGAAAAAACATGATTATCTTAATTGATACAGAAAATGCATATGACAAAATTCAGCTTCTTTTCTTGATAAAATGTTCAGAAGATAGGAATAAAAGGAAATTTCCTCAATAAGATAAAAGGCATATATGAAAAACCAAAGCCAATATTGTACTCAATGGGGAAAAGTTAAAAGCATTCTCTTTAATATCAGGAACAAGACAAGAATGCCCACCATCACCACTGTTAATAAACATTCTGCTAGATGTTCCAGTTGTATAAATTACACGAGAAAAAAAATAGAAGGAATCCAAATAGGAAAAGATGTATTAAAACACTCACTATGGAGGAGGGGCAAGATGGGATTGGTTTCAGAGGGCACCCGTGGAGAGCTCCAAGAGCACGGCGGATGGTGGATGGGGTCCTGCCTGGGGGTCTGTGCTGTGGGCGTGTGGAGTGAGAAGCTTGGGACATCTATTTGGACAGATTGACGGCATGGACTGAACGGTAGAGATTCATGAGTTTTAAGCCAGCCTGTGGTGGGTAACACAGTCGCTTGACCCCCATCCTTAGGGGGAAAAAAAAAAAGCCGGTTGGAACCGCGACTCCCGTCAGGTAACTGGGTGACAGGGCCCGGTGGGAGGGGGCATTCTCTGAAGGGGGAGTTTGGCAAGAGAGCTTTATTTTCTGGAGATTTGGCTGCCTGAAGCCCCTTGCAGCTTAGATGAAAAAAACAGCTGCAGTGAATCGGCACCCAGCAGAGGGGAGGGGTGAATCTGCTGAGGGAGTTGATTTGACTAGCTGCCCAGGGATAAGCCCCGGGTCCTGTAGAGCTGGGGAGAGGGAGCACACTCCGAGAGAGGGAGAGTTCTGACAGAAAGCAGAGAGGGGATATTTTTGCTGTCGATTTGGCTGCATGGACCCCCTCATAACTTTGGGGAGCAGATAAGCTGGCTTGAAGCAGCGCCAGGCTGAGGGGAGAGGTGAATCTGCTGAGTAAACCTGATTTACCAGCAGCCCGGTGATGCTGGGGCTCTGATCCAGAAGGGTGGAGTTGGCCGTTTTTAGCATTCTGCACGACAAACGTCAGAACTTTAGCTTCCCTGGGGAATCCAGAAATTGGGAATTGCTTGATTAGTTTCCACAAGCCCAGTTAGGGTCCCCTCCATGAGGGGGGTGGTCTAGAGGAGGACTTATTTTTGGTCCTGTATTATGGCAAAAAAAAGACGGTCACTTTAATAAATGAAAAATAAATTCTTTTTAATTTAGTTTAATAGCCAAAAGCTGCTTCAGGACCTGCATATAGAACCCTGTGGGGAAATTGATTGATAAACACAAGCAGGCTGAGAGGATCCACGGGGACCCCAGCGGAAAATTGATCTCCCTTAGATTTGTTTGACTGCTTGCCTGTGTGGTTGTTTGGTTTTTCTCTATTTATTTGCTGTCTCTTGCTTTTCTTTCCTCTTTCCTCCCTCTTTTCTTTTTTCTTTCATTTTTTTAAAATTAGGTGCTGCTAGCTTGTTTCTTCTTTGCTGTGCTTCTTCTTCAGTAATTTCCCATTCTCTATATATATTGATTTTTAATTCCAAACTATCTCTTATCATTTCTTTATCTTTCTGCCTTCTGCTTTCTGTTGTGGCTAATAAATACCACATTTTTCCATATGCCCACAACCCAAGGGTGTCAATTTCTATTCCCTCTATTTTGTTTTCTTTTTTTTTATTAATATTAACTTATTCCTTTCAGCCTTTCTTAACTCTTTCTCTCCCTCCTCATAATTCTAGCCTTCTAAATCATTATATATATATTCCTCTATATGGTTTCCTAGTCCATTGTAGGTACTCCACTTTCTTTCCTATTACTCTACACTGCCTACATGAGTTAAATATTCATTTCATTAAGTCTTATTTGGCCCCTTTTCTAACTTTTATCAATATTACTATTATACTTCATCCTTTCTCACATCTTTCGATTCCTCTGGCCCTAATCATTTGCCTTCAAGGGAACATAGAAAGAAGCAAGGAAATAAAATAAGGAGAAAAAGTATCAAAGAGGAAACTTAACACACACGCAGAACCACCAGCTAAATAAAACTCTAGAACAGAGAGAGAGACTAATCAACTGAATAAATCCATCAAGATAAAATGACGACTAGAGGGCAACAAAAAATTACAAACCACACTGAGAAACAGGAAAACATGGACCAATCCAATGAACAAATTAAAAGCCAGGAAGTGATGCAGAACATCAAACAACTAATCAAAGCTTTCCAAACAAATATCATGGATCATCTTAAAGAAGAGAAGGAAGAGGTTAAGAATATATAGAAGACACAGGGAGAACATACTGAAGAAATTGTAAACATTCCCAAAAAGATAATGGATATAATGGTGACCAATGGCACAATCCAAGAAATCAAAAAGACACTGGATTCACATAGCAGCAGATTTCAACAGGCAGAAGAAAGAATTAGTGATGTGGAAGACAATACATCTGAAATCAAACAGATAGTAGAACAAATGGACAAAAAAATAGAAAAAATCTAGCAGGGACACAGGGAATTAACTGACAACACAAAACACACAAACATACGCATTATGGGCAACCCAGAAGGAAAAGAGAAGGGAAAGGGAACAGAAGAAGTGTTAAAGGAAATAATGGCTGAAAAATTCCCAACCCTATTGCGAGAGATGGATGTACAGATCCAGGAAGCACAGTGCACCCCAAACAGTATAAATCCCAACAGGCCAACTCCAACACATATACTTGTCAAAATGTCCAATGCTCAAGACAAAGAGAAAATACTCAAGGCAGCAAGAGAAAAGAGAACCATCACTTACAAGGGAAGCACAATAAGATTAAGTGCTGATTTCTCAGCTGAAACCATGGAGGCAAGAAGACAGTGGTATGACATAGTCAAAATACTAAAAGAAAAAAATTTCCAGCCACGAACCCTCTACCCAGCAAAACTGGCATTCAAAAATGATGGAGAGTTTAAAATATTCACAGATTAACAGAAATTAAGAGAGTATGTCAATAAGAAACGTGCACTTCAAGAAATACAAAAGGAAGTTCCACAAGTTGAAAGGAAAAAACAAGGGAGAGAGAGTTGGAGGAGAGTTTAAAAGCAACTAAAAAGACAAAAAACAAAAACAAAACAACATGTGACATACATTAACCCAAAGTAAAATGGCTGAAGTAAGAAATTCATTACGAGTAACAACACTGAATGTTAATGGACTAAATTCACCTTTCAAGAGACACAGATTGGCAGAATGGATAAGGAAATATGATCCATCTATATGTTGTCTACAAGAAACCCACCTTCGACCGAGGGATTCAAGGAGGCTTAAAGTGAATGGCTGGAAAACCATTTTACAAGCAAACAATAGCCAAAAAAGGGCAGGAGTAGCTATTCTAATATCAGACAAAATAGACTTTAAATGCAAAACTATTGTAAGATACAAAGATGGACTATATATATAAGTTAAATGGGTAGTCTCTCAAGAAGAGAGAACAATCACAAACATTTATGCACCTAATCGGGGTGCCTCAAAATACATGAAGCAAACCCTGGAAAAACTAAGTGGAGAAATAAATGCCTCTACAATTATAGCAGGGGAATTTAACACACCATGATCATCATTAGACAGAACATCTAGACAGAGACTCAATAAAGAAACAAAGGCTCTCAAAAATACCTTAGTGGACCTGGACTTAATAGATATAAACAGAGCACTACACCCAAATACAGCAGGATTTACATTCTTCTCGAGTGCACATGGAACATACTCCAAGATAGACCACATGCCAGGCCACAGAACAACACTCAATGAATTCAGAAATATTGAGATTATACAAAGTAATTTTTCTGACCACAACGGAATGAAATTGGAAATCACTAAGGGCCAGAGAAACAGGTTAGACACAAGGATATGGAAGTTAAACAACACACTCTTAGACAAACAGTGGGTCAAGGAGGAAATCTGAAAAGAAATCAGCAACTAACTTGAAACTAATGAAAATGACAACACAACATATCAAAATCTATGGGATGCAGTGAAAGCAGTCCTGAGAGGGAAGTTCATAGCCATAAATTTATATATTAAAACAGAAGAAAGAGCTAAAATTGAAGACCTAAGTGCACACTTGGAGCAATTGGAAAAACAACAACAAACTAAACCTAAAGGAGATAGAAAGAAGGAAATAAAAAAGATTAGAGAGAACTAAATGAAATAGAGAATAAGAAAGCACTAGAAACAATAAACAAAACCAAAAGCTAGTTCAACGAGAATATCAATATAATTGACAAACCCTTAGCCCGACTAACAAAGTAAAAGAGAGAACAGATGCAAATACACAAAATAAGGAATGAGCAAGGGGATATCACTACTGACCCCACAGAAATAAAGATTATCATAAGAGGACACTTTGATAAATTATATGCCAGCAAAAATGATAATTTAGATTTAATGGACAAGTTTCTAGAAACTCACAAACAGCCTACATTGATGAAAGAAGAAATTGATGAACTCAACAGTCCAATTACAAATAGGGAGACAGACTCAGTCATCAAACACCTCCCAACTAAGAAGAACCCAGGACAAGATGGCTTCACTGCTGAATTCTACCAAACATTCTGGAAAGACCTAACACCAATTCTGCTTAAGCTCTTCCAAAAAATAGAAGTAGAAAGAATATTGCCTAACTCATTCTACGATGCTAACATTACCCTAATACCAAAATCAAACAAAGATACCACAAGAAAGGAAAATTACAGACCAATTTCTCTAACGAACTTAGATGCTAAAATTCTCAACAAAATGCTTGCTAATCACATTCAACACCATATCAAAAGGATTATACACCATAACCACGTAGGTTTCTTCCTGGGTATGCAAGGATGGTTCAATATAAGAAAAGCAATCAATGTAAAACACCACATAAACAGACTGAAAGAAAAAAATCACATAATCATCTCTATACATGCAGAAAAAGCATTTGACAAAATACAGCACTCTTTCTTGATAAGAATACTACAAATGATAGGAATAGAAGGAAACTTTCTGAATATGATAAAGGGTATATATGAAAAATCCAAAGCCAACATCATTTTCAATGGTGAAATCCTAAAAGACTTCCCTCTGAGATTGGGAACAAGACAAGGATGCCCAGTATCACCACTCCTATTTAACATTGTCTTAGAAGTACTTGCCCGAGCACTGAGGCAATAAAAGGACATAAAAGGCATCCAGATTGGAAAGGAAGAAGTGAAAATTTCATTATTTGCATACGACATCACCCTATAGGTAGAAAGCCCTGAGAAATCGACAACAAAGCTTCTAGAACTTATAAATGAGTTCAGTAATGTTGCAGGCTACAAGATCAATGCTCAAAAATCAGTAGCATTTCTGTACACCAATAACGAGCAATTGGAGGAGGAAATCAAGAAAAAAATACCATTTACAATAGTAACTGAAAGAATCAAAGACCTAGGAATAAATTTAACTAAAGATGTAAAGGACTTATATACACAAAACTACACAACACTGTTAAAGGGAATCAAAGAAGACTTAAATAAATGGAAAAAAATTCCCTGTTCATGGATAGGAAGACTAAACATCATCAAGATGTCTATCCTACCCAAACTAAACTACAGATTTAATGCAATCCCAATAAAAATCAACACTATTTTTTAAGGAACTGGAAAAACTAACCACAAAATATATTTGGAGAGGTAAGAGGCCCCGAATTGCCAAAGACATATTGAAAAAGAAAAATGAAGTTGGAGGTATCACATTACCTGACTTTAAAACATACTACAAAGCTACAGTGATCAAAACCGCATGGTATTGCCACAAGGATAGACCTACTGACCAATGGAACCGAATTGAGAATTCTGATATAGATCCTCCAATATGCAGTCATCTGATATTCGACAAGGCCATGACGCCCACTCATTTGGGAGAGAATGCCCTCTTTAACAAGTGGTGCTTGGAGAACTGGATATCCATATCCAAAAGAATGAGAGAAGAATACAATTTGAAACCTCATACAAAAATCAGGCTCAGATGGATCAAAGATCTAAATATAAGAGCCAAAAGCATAAAGACCTTGGAAGATAATGTAGGGAAGCATCTACAGGACCCTGTAATAGGAAATGGTTTCATGAACTTCACAGCCAAAGCACGAGCAGCAAGAGAAAAAATAGATAAACTGGATCTCATCAAAATTAAAAACTTCTGCACCTCAAAGGACGTTATTAAGCAAAAGAAAAGGCAGCCTACCCAATGGGAGAAAATATTTGGCAATCATATATCTGATAGGAGACTAATATCCTGCATATATAAAGAAATCCTACACCTTGAAAATAAAAAGACAAACAACCCATTTAAAAAATGGGCAAGTGACCTGAAAAGACACTTCTCCAAGGAAAAATTACAAATGGCTAAAAAGCACATGAAAAAATGCTCGACGTCTCTAGCTATTAGGGAAATGCAAATCAAAACCACAATGAGATACCAAATTACACCCATCAGAATGGCAGCTATTAAAAAAACAGCAGAATATAAGTGTTGGAGAGGATGTGGAAGAATAGGAACCCTCATTCACTGCTGGTGGGATTGTGGAATGGTCCAGCCACTGTGGAGGACAGTTTGGTGATTCCTCAGAAAACTAACATTAGATCTTCCATATGATCCAGCAATTCCTCTACTTGTTATATACCCAGAAGAATTGAAAGCAAAGACAGGAACAGATATATGCACACCAATGTTCATAGCAGCATTGTTCACAATTGCCAAAAGATGGAATCAGCCCCAGCACCCATCAACAGATGAATGGATAAGCAAAATATGGTACATGCATACAATGGAATATTACTCAGTTGTTAGAAGGAATAAAGTGCTAACACATGGAATAACATGGATGAATCTTGAAGACCTTATGTTGAGTGAAGCAAGCCAGGCATTGAAGGATGCACAGTTTATGACCTCATTTATTTGAAATGAGGAAAGTTAACAGTTTCTGAGAACCACTGACTGAAATACAGTTTAACAAGGGAGATAGAGAGAAGGGTAGGCTGCGAGCCATCACCCATATGTACTTAATCTATGGTAAATTGATCCAGTATAGTTACATATTGAAGGATAGGACAGGTGGGTAGAGATTTTACTGGGTTTGGTGGTGCAGGGTTAACACATCAGTAGATTAGGAAGGGCAGGTTAGAATACCCAGGGCATGTAACTATGAATCTTGTCATCCCATATGCCAAGACAGGGAAGAGTCATATGCCCCAGGGGGTGGGGAGGAAGAAACAGAAAAGATCAAATGGGGTATTTAGTGGTCATGGGAAATATTCTTCATTACCTTACAGTAATGGACACAGGACATGCTAAATATCATCAAAAATTATTAAACTATACAGTCTAAATTGTAAACTATACTGTAAACTATTGACAATGTTTAGTTGCTATATTTTACTATCTGTATAACAGTTATAACAATGCTAACATCCATTTAAAAAATGGTTTTAACATGGGGTGGGGAAAGCGGAGGGATGTTGGGTATGTGGGAGTCTCTAGTATTCCATGTATGACTTTGCTTTGACCAAAAACTTCTTTGACAATTAAATCAAAATTTGGGAGACACTGGGGAATGAGAGGTAGAAGGTGTCATGGTGCACTGGACATCTGATAATACAGTGATAAAAGGAAAAAAGAGCAATTTTTTTTTAAAAAGAATTTTTTTTTTGTTTTTCTCTCATTTTTTTGAATGTCCTAATCCGCTAATTATATTTTATTTTTAGTTTAGTTTCTTTTTTTTCTTCTGAGTTTCCTTGTACTTATCTCTTGCATTTAAGCTTATCATTATTATTTCTATTTCCTATTAATTGTATTTCATTATTATATGGGCTTCATGTTCAAGGAAGGTTTAGATCACAGAAAGGTTACAAGGGGGGGCTGCAGAGGATCATTGTTGGGGGGTGTCAGGGATGGGGGATTCATGGGAGTAAGTCCATCTGAGTATACATAAAAGATATATAAAATTGTTCAAATGATCAAGAGATGGGGCACGGTCATGTTGGGTAGACAATTACTCAATAATTGAGGGAATCTGAATTCCCAGCCTGGAGAGCTCTGCCACATTCCCCAAGGGAGCAACAACAGTCCCCTGAGTGCAGAGGCAGTGTCTTGCAAAAGAGGATGGCCTACTGATGGGTTCTTGTTATTGAGGACTAGCCTTATGAGTCTTTGCTCTTGTAATTGAAACTTAGCCTACTGTTATGGGGTGCCTAAGGGTTGCCACCTGAGAGGCTCCTTGTTGCTCAAATGTGGCCTCTCTCTAAGCCAAACTCAGCATATGAATGCATTACCTTCCCCCCAATGTGGGACATAACTCCCGGGGATGAGCCTCCCTGGCAACGAGGGATTAATACCAAGTGCCAACTGGCAACACGATTGGAAAAAGACCTTGAATAACAAGGGGAAAAGATAAAGAGAATTGAGTTCACGTGGCTAAGATACTTCAAAGAGAGTCGGGAGGTCATCCCAGAGGTAATGCTTACGCACACCTCAGTAGGATCTCATAGAACACCAAAGTGGATATCACCCCACACTGAGGGACTCCTGAGGGCTCTGGAGACACCCAGGTCCTAGATAAGTGGGGATAGCCCCAGAGATTGATGCCTAATTAGTGGGCTCTTCATTGGAATCTGTGCTCCTGAGGGTGACAGAGTTGGACTCAAATAAGTCCTCCCTGCACATGGTCCATCAGTCCCTTCTATTCAAACCTATATGTACTGCTGGAGTTTTTAGGTGTACTTCCAGAGACTGAAGCCTCTGTCCTACCTATGTGCCATCTGTGCCTGGAATCTCAATGGAGCTGCAACTCCTACCCTACACCTTAATGGACTCATCCAAGTCACCTGGCGAGGAGATCTCGATGTGCAACAGCCATCCCAGGGAATGGAGTGGGCCTGCACCTGCAGGCAGGATAATCCCATCCACCGTATCCATGGGATATAAGCCCTCTCTCACTTGGAGGTGGAGTGGACATGACCATCCCAGTCCCCTCAGGATTGGGGGAGGAGCGGTGGACTAGAGTGGACTTGGTGGTGTTCTGTTGTAGACATATTGTGATTCAAGCAATGGAAGAAATTGTAACAGTGAGGTGGAGCTGATGGCCACTGGATGTTTTTGGGGCAGGGAGGGGAGGGGCAGTTGAAATACAGGGGCTTTTTTGGGACTTGGGGGCTGTCCTGAGTGGCATTGAGATGACGGATGTAGGCCATTTTGCATCAGCATATACCATGCAGAACTGTGTGGGAGAGAGTGTGGTCTATGATATGAACTGTGGTCTATGCTCGGTGGCAAGGCCCCAGGATGTGTATATTCATTGCGGGTGTTGTGCCACACTGATGAAGGATGTTGGTGTGGGATGTTGTTGGAGGTGTGGGCGGTGGGGAACATGGGAATCCCTGTAATTTCTGAGTAATATTTAGGTAATCTAAGCACCTTTAAAATATATATATATGTAAAATAACATTTATGTAAGCAAATGCACATATATGCATATGTATTTATATATTATTTTACAAATATTGGTAGATATTGTGA
>JAQZBX010111816.1:0-10250 GCA_029593785.1 Cabassous unicinctus
CCCCCCCCCCCCTCAATCTGTTAATGTGGTATATTACATTAATTGATTTTCTGATGTTTAACCACCCTTGCATAGTTGGGATAAATCCCATTTGATTATGGTTTATAATTCTTTTAATGTACTGTTGGATTTGATTTGCTAGTATTTGTTGAGGATTTTTGCATCTATATTCATTAGAGATTTTGATCTGTAGTTTTCTTTCTTGTGGTATCTTAATCTGGCTATAGAATTGGGGCAATGCTGGCCTCATAGAAAGAAATAGGGAGTGTTTCCTCCTCTTCTGTTTTTTGGATGAGCTTGAGTAGGATTGGTGTTAATTCTTTTTGAAATGTTTGGTAAAATTGTCTGTGAAGTCATCTGGTTCTGGGGTTTTCTTTGTCAGGAGGTTTTTGGTTACTGATTCAATCTCTTTTCTAGTTATTGGTTTGTTGAGATAATCTATTTGTTCTTGAGTCATTATGGGCAATTTGTATGTTTGTAGGAATTTGTCCATTTCATCTCTGTTATCTAATTTGTTGGTGTACAGGTGTTCATAGTATTCTAGTATCCTTTTATATAGTCCTTTGTGTTTCAGTGGAGTTGGTAGTAATGTCCCTCCTCTCACTTCTGACTTTATTTGTGCATTCTCTGTTAGTCTAGCTAAAGGTTTGGCAATTTCATCGATCTCACAGAACCACCTTTTGGTTTTATTAGTGTTGCTGTTGTCTTTTATTCTCTATTTCATTTTCTCTATTCTAGTCTTTGTTATTTCCTTCCCTCAGCTCACTTTGGGCTTAGTTGGCTCTTCTTTTTATAGATTTTCCAATTTTTCAGGTTAGGTTTCCGGTTTGAGAGCTTTCTTTTTTTGTATTACAAGTTTTTAGAGCTATAAACGTCCCTCTCAGCACTGCCTTTGCTGCATTCCATAAATTTTTTTTTAGATATTTATTTATTTATCCCTGTCACCCCCCCCGCCACTTGTGCTCGCTGTCTGCTTTCTGTGTCCATTTGCTGCGTGTTTCCTCTGTATCTGCTTGTCTCCCTTTGTTGCGTCATTTTGCTGCGCCAGCTCTCCATGGGCACGGGCCATCAGCTCTCCGTGGGCGTGGGCCGTTAGCTCTCTGCCGGCGCGGGCCAGCTTGCCCTCACCAGGAGGCCCCGGGAACCAAACCCAGGGCCTTCCATATGGTAGATGGGAGCCCAACCACTTGAGCCACATCCGCTTCCTCATCCCATAAATTTTTGTACATTGTGTTTTCATTTTCTTTTGCCTCAAGATATTTCCCCATTTCACTTGTTCTTTCTTCTGTGACCAATTACTTATTTAAGAACATCTTATTTAATTTCCATATATTTGTGAATTTTCCCTTTATCCCCTCTGTTATTGATTTCCAGCTTCATTTCGTTGTGGTTGGAGAAGATACTTTGTATGAGTTCTGTAATTTTTAATTTATTGAGACTTGTTTTGTGACCTATCATATGGTCTGTCCTGGAGAATGATCCATGTGTGTATTAATCAGGCAAAGGGGTGCTAATGTGAAATACCAGAGATTGGTTGGTCTTCATAAAGGGTATTTATTTGGGGTAGAAGTTCACAGTTACCAGGCCATAAAGCATAAGTTTCTTCTCTCACCAAAATTCATTGCTACGTGTTGGAGCAAGACAGCTGCCAACATTTGCCAGGGTTCAGGCTTCTTGGGTTCCTCTCTTCCTAGGGCTGCATTTCTCTGTTTCCTCCACAAGGTTAGCTGTAGACTATCAGGCGAATGGCTCGCTTCTCTTCTCCTGGGTCCTTCTCTCCAACATCAGAACTCCAACATCAAAACTGCTACTCAAAACTGCTGCAACTCTGTTCTTTGTGATGCCTTTTACATTTCCTTCCCCTACTCACCAAGGGATGGGGCTCAACACCCTGCTGACGTGGCCCCGTCAACGCCCTAATCATAACTTAATCATGCCCAGATCAACAGATCAGTTTACAAGCATGATCCAATTATATTTTTGGAATTCATAATTACATCAAATTGCCCAACGGCTACAATGTGCAATAGAGAAAAATTTGTATTGTGCTGCTTTTGGTGGACATATTTTATATAAATATATTTATTTTTTTTAGGTCTAGCTGGTTTAGAGTTTGTTTTAGGTCTTCTCTTTCCTTATTGATCTTCAGTCTAGATATTCTAGCCATTATTGAAAGCAGTGTATTGAAATCTCCCAATATTTAATATAGAATTGTCTGTTCAACCTTCAAATCTGTCATTATTTGCTTTGTGTATTTTGGGGCTCTTTTGGTAAGTGCAAAAATACTTATAGTTATTACATCTTCTTGTTGAATTGACCCCCCTTTTCAGTATATAATAACCTTCTTTGTCCCTCATTACAATTTTTTACTCATTTTTTATCTGTTATTAATATAGCTACCCCAGCTCCCTTTTGCTTACTATTTCCATGTTATATATTATTTTCTATCCTTTCACTTTCATCTAACTTATGTCTTTCAGTTTAAGGTGAGTCTCTTGCAAACAGCATATTTTTATTTAAAATAGCTATTCATAATGCTATAATTTCCTCTGGCACTTTGCTATTTTGTGTTTATAAGTCTTATACCTTTTTTGTCCCTCAGTTCTTCCATTGCTGCCTACTTTCATACTTATTTGGTTTTTTGCATTATACCATTTTGGGACCCTTCTCATTTCTTCCTGTATCTGTTTTTCATTTATTTTCTTTGTGGTTACCATAGTGTTAAAGCTTAGCACCCTGAACCTATGGCAGTCATTTTTTATTTGATATCAACTATTTCTAGTAGCATGCAGATATAATGTTCTATACCTCTCCATCCCCCCAACTTTTTTTTTTGTATTTGTTTCCAATTATCTTTGTAAATTGTATGTCACAAACCATAGATTTATCATTACTTTTTATTCATTTGCATTTTAGCACCTGTAAGAAGTAAGAAGTGAGGTTAAATACCAAAAAAATACAATACTATATAGTACTGGCTTTTTTTTTTAAGGGGTTACTGGACATATTTATTTCTTTATGCCGCTTTCATCCACTGCCTATTGTCCTTTCCTTTCAGTCTGAAAAACTCCCTCTACCGTTGCTCCTAGGGCAGGTCCACTGGTAATTAACACTCTCAGCTTTCGTTTTTCTGAGGATGGCTTAATTTCTCCCTCATTTAAAAAAAGATTCAGTTTTGTTGAAATGTGTTCATAAAGCATACACTCTACCTAAAGTGTACAATCATTGGCTTTTGGTATAAGCACAGAGTTGTGCATTCATTATTACAATAAATATTAGAGCATTTTTATTACTCCAAAAAGAAAAAACCCCTATCCCCAAGTATTCACCTTTCAATCCCTTTATCCTTCCTGTGCCATGCTTAACTGCTAATCTATTTCCATCTTCATCCATTTATTTGTATTTACCTTTTGTATAGATGGAGTCAAGCCATATGTAGACTTTGTATCTGGTTTCTTTCTCTTAGCCTACTTCCATTTTTTTTAATTTTACCATTAAAGTATGAATATTAATATATTATTATCCCCTACAGTTTATCACCTTCGTTTTTTATTAAGTAGTTTTATTGAAATATATTCATACACCACACAATCCATCCAGAGTGAACAGTGACTCTGATTATAATAACATAGTTGTGCATTCATCACCACAAACCACTTCAGAACATATTTATTATCCAAATAAGAAAAATCCCATACCCCTTCTTCCCCCCATTATTGACTTTTAGCATTGGAGTGGTAAGTTTTTTTTAAGGAAGTACTGGGGATTAAACCTAGGACCTTGTATATGCAAAGTAGCTGCTCAACCACTGAGCTACACCCAGTCCACACTTTTTTATAATTGATAAAAGAATATTAAAATACTACTTTTAACTGCAGTCTATAGTTTGCATTATTTATATTTTTTCCAATATACCATGCTGTTATTAACACCTTGTAATAGTGAGGTACAGTTGTTTTACTCCATGAAGAACTTTCTTATATTCTGTTAAGCAGTTATTGTCCGCAACAGTGTTCTCTGTGTTATACAGTCCCATGTTTTTTTTTTTTTTAAATAAAAAAGGTGTAGGTTTACAGAAAAGTTACTCAATACATACATTCTCATATACCACCCTATTATTGACTTTGCACCCAGTGTACTTTTGTTGCAGTTGAGGAAAGAATATTAAAATATTATAGTCCCTTCATTGCAATTGATGAAAAAATATTACAGTTTTACTGTTAACTATAGACCAATAAAAGGCGCAGGACTGGTAAATGCACAAATGTATGGAGGCCGAACAACACACTCTTAAACAATCAGTGGGTTAAAGAAGAAGTTGCAAGAGAAATCAGTTAAGTATCATGAGACAAAGGAAAATGAGAACACAACACTTCAAAACTTGTGGGATTCAGCAAAGGCAGTACTGAGAGGGAAATTCATAGCTCTAAATACCTACATTAAAAAAGAAGAAAGAGCTAAAATTAAAGACCTAATCACACAACTGGAGGAACTAGAAAAAGAACAGCAAATGAATCCCAAAGCTAGCAGAAGGAAAGAAATAACAAAGATTAGAGCAGAAATAAATGAAATTGAGAACGAAAAACAATAGAGATAATTAACAAAACCAAAAGTAGGTTCTTTGAAAAGATTAACAAAATTGACAAACACTTAGTTAGAATGACAAAGAAAAAAGGAGAGAAGATACAAATAAATAAATCAGAAATGTCAGGGAGGACATTATGGCTGACCCCACAGAAATAAAAAAGTTCATAAGAGAATACTATGAATAACTGTATGCTAACAAACTAGACAACAGAGATGAAATGGACAAACCCTAGAAACACATGAACAGCCTACACTGGCCCTAGAAGTAGCAGAAGACTTCAACAAACCAATCACAGGTAAAGAGATTGAATCAGTCCTCAAAAACCTCCCAAAAAAGAAAATCCCAGGACCAGATGGCTTCATAAATGAATTCTACCCGTTATTCCAACATGATTTAGTATGAATCCTGCTGAAAGTCTTCCAAAAAATTGAATGGCAGGGAAAGCTACCAAGCTCATTCTGTGAAGCCAATGTTACTGTGATACCAAAACCAGATAAAGAGACAATGAAAAAAGAAAATTACAGACCAATTTCTCTAATGAATATAGATGCATATCTTCAGCAAAATACGTGCTGATTGAATCCAACAGCATATTAAAAGAATTATGCACCATGTTCAAGTGGGCTTTATCCCAGGTATGCAAGAGTGATTAAGCACAAGAAAATCAATAAATATAATACATCACATTAATAAATTGAAGGAAGAAAATCACATGAGCATCTCAATTGATGCAGAAAAAATCCAGCATCCTTTATAGATAAAAATACTTGGATATATAGGAATAGAAGGAACTTTTCTCAACATGATAAAGGGGATATATGGAAAACCCACAGCTAACATTGTACTCAAAGGTCAAAGAGAGTGAAACCTTTCCTGCTGAGATCTGGAACAAGACATGGATGCCCACTGTCACCACGTTATTCACTATTGTGCTAGAAGTTCTAGCTAGAACAGTTAGGCAAGAAAAAGAAATAAAAGACATCCGAATTGGAAAGGAAGAAGTAAAATGTTTGCTGTTTGCAGATGATATGTTCCTATATCTAGAATGTCCCCAAAACGCTACAAAAAAACTACTAGAGCTAATAAATAAGTTCTGCAAAGTGGCATTCAACACAGTCCCAATAAATATTAAAACAGCCTTTTTTTGTTGTTGCAAAAATGGAAAAACCAATTATCAGATTTATCTGGAAGGATAAGGGTCTCTGAATATTCAGAAACAACTTGAGAAGGAAGAATGAGGACCCTCACTACCTGACTTTAAAGCTTATTACAAAGCTACAGTGGTAAAAACAGAATGGTACTGATATAAAAATTGACATATTGACCAATGGAGTGGAATTGAGAGTTGAGAAATAGACCTTCACATCTATGGTCAATTGATTTTTAAATTTTTTTTTTTAGGAGGTACCGGGGATTGAACCCAGGACCTTGTATATGGGAAGCAGGTGCTCATCCACTTGAGCTACATCAGCTTCCCTTGGTAAACTGATTTTTAACAAGGCTAGCAAGTCCAGCCAGCTGGGGCGGAACAGTCTGTTCAACAAATGGTGCTGGGAGAACTGAATATCCATATCCAAAAGAAAAAAAGAGGACCCTATCTCACACCTACAAAAAGATTAACTCAAAATGGATCATAGGCGTAAATATAACAGCTAGAACCATAAAACTCTAAAAGAAATGTAGGGTAACATCTTCAAAATCTTGTGGTAGGAGGTGGCTTCTTAAACTTTACACCCAAAGCACATTCACTGAAAGAAAAAATTGGTAATTGAGACCTCCTCAAAATTAAATACTTTTGTGCTTCCAGTGATGTTACAAAGTTGAAAAGGCAGCCTACTTAATGGGAGGAAATATTTGGAAACCACTTATCTGTTGAGAGTCTGATGTCCATGATATATAAAGAGACCATGCAATTCAATAGTAAAGGGTCAAACACTGCAATTAAAAAATGAGCATAAGACTTGAATAGACATTTTTCCAAAGAGGAAACACAAGTTTCTAAAAAGCACATGAATAGATGTTTGATATCACTAGCTATTAGGGAAATGCAAAGTAGAACTACAATGAGATATCATTTTCCACCTTACAGAATGGCCACTATTAAAAAAAATAGAAAACTACAAGTGTTGGGGAGGATATGGAGACATAAGAACACTCCTTCACTGTTGGTGGGAATGTAGAAGGGTACAGCCTTTCTGGAATTCAGATTGGTGGTTTCTCTGGAAGCTAAATGTAGAATTGTCATATGATTTGGCAGTCCTCCTACCAGGAATATATTCAGAAGAACTGAAAGCAGGGACATGAACTGACATTTGCACACCGATGTTCATAGCAGCATTATTCACAATTGCCAAAAGATGGAAACAACCCAAGTGTCCCTCTACTGATGAATGGATAAACAAAATGTGGTATATACATACAATGGAAATTATTCAGCTATAAGAAGAAATGAAGTCAGGATGCATACAACAACATGGATGAATCTTGAGGACTTAGGTTGAGTGAAATAAGTCAGACAGAAAATGGCGAATATTGTATTTTCTCACTAATATGAACTAAATGCAATGAATAAACTGATGGAGTTAAAACCTAGAATATAGGTTCCTGGGAACTTGAATGAGGGTTAACAAGGGGGAGCTGATGCTTAATGTCTACAGAAATTTTAGTAAGGTTGATTGTAAATGTTTGACAATGGATAGAGATGATAGTAACACATTATATTGAGTATAATCAACACTGCTGATTTTTTGATGTGATAGTGGCTGAAAGGGATAGTCTGGGGTTGTAATTGTCAACAGAATGAAAGCTAGAGGATGAACTTCAGAGTGTAAAACATAGTGAACTTGGTGGTGGATGAGGAATGTGATTAATATATTACAAATACAAGAATGTTCTTCTGTGAACCAGAAAAAACGTATGTCACTATTACATTGTCTTCATTTTTTTTTTTTTTAATATGTTTTTATTACAGAAGTTGTGAGATTGCCTTCATTTTTGAAAGAAAGACTTCCTGGGGTGGGGGTGAGGAATCTTGGTTGGAAATTGTTTTCTTTCAGTACTTTAAATATTTCGTATGTCTGCCTTCTTTCCTTCATGACTTCTGATGAGAAATTGGCTTTTTCTTATTGATATTCCTTTGTACATAACAAATTGATTTTCTCTTGCAGCTTCCAGAAATCTCTCCTTGTCCTTGCCATTGGACAATTGTGTGTAGAAGTGGTTCTCTTTGAGTTTATCCTGTTTGAGATTCCTTGGGGTTCTTTAATGTGCATATTCTTATCTTTTTTTCAGTTTGGGAAGTTTTCTGCCTTTTTCCTTTGAATATTCATGCTCCTTTCTCTTTTTCTTCTCCTTGGCCTCCCATAATGCATATATTGATGCATTTGATGGTTTCCAGCAGGTCCCTTAAGCTCTGTTTGTTCTTTGTCTTCTTTTCTTTTCTGTTCCTCAGCCTGAATCAGTTCAGTTGTCTTGTCTTCCAGATCACTGATTCTTTCTTCTAACAGCTCCAGTCTGGTGTTGAAATCATCTGGGGGAATATTTCATTTCAGTTATTTTATTGTTCAAGTCCCGTATTTCTGTTTGGTTCCTATTGCGAATCTCAAAGAGATTCCTGTATTTTTCATTCATTATCTTCCTCATGTTCTTTAGTTCTTTCTCTGTATATTCCTTTATCTCCTTAAGCATATTGAAGATCAGTTTTTGATGTCTGTGTCTGGTAAATCCAAAGTCTCTTCCTCTTCATTGATGGTTTCCGGATTTTTGTCTTGTTCCCTTGTATTGTCTTCATTTCCTGTTTCTTTTTCTTGTAATCTTTTGTTGCACATTTTAGTATTTTAAAGGGTTAACTTTGGGATTTGGTCCTTGAGCTGTTTGTTCCTTAAATAGTATTAAGCTAGTGATATGACAAAAATTTTCTTGAATGCCAGGAGGTCAGGAAAACAAACCGAATAAAAATGCACCTTCAGGTGTCTTTGTAAATTGGCTCTGCTATGGCTCGGTTCAGTGTTTAGCCCTCCTATCAAGCAGATCAGCCAGAGGCAAATGCAAGTACAGTGTCCTCCCTGTCTTATCTGAGCCTATATGGAGCCTGCCTCCTATCTTAGCCTGGACCTGCTAGAAGGCCTAGGAATTCTCCATTCACAGTTTTTGGGAGTTTGTGTGAATGCCTCCTCTACTCCCCCTGTAATAGATTTTTACGCTCTCTGGGTGCTCTCTTCAGTGACTCTATGTGTGTAGTCCATTGCCCCTGGCCACTTCAATTTATTTTTTTTCTTACACCATCCCAGATATCTGCAAATCGCTTTTCTGGCCTCAGGAAAAACTATAGGAGGGCAAGCTAGACAAGTCTGGCTCCATCTCTCAGACTTCTACCTGGCAGATTGGCACTGTATTAGTCAGCCAAAGGGGGTGCTGATGAAAAGTACCAGAAATCTGTTGGTTTTTATAAAGGGTATTTATTTGGGGTAAAAGCTTACAGTTACAAGTCCCTAAAGAGTCCAACTCATGGTTACTTTCCTCACCCAAAGTCTGTTGCCACGTGTTGAAGCAAGATGGCAGGTGGTCTCTGCGAGGGTTCAGCCTTCCTTTCTCTCTCAAGGCTCTGTGGGCCCAGCTGCTTCTGATCTCAGCTGTAGGCTGGAGGGCTGGTTTCTTTCCAGGCCTAGCTGTTCTGGTCTCTTCATAAGGTCAGCTGTAAACTATCAGGCAAATGGCGTATCTCTTTCTCTGGGCCACAGGATCCTCTTCTGTGTCTATGAAGCAACGCTCCTCTGCTCCCTTCGTTTTTTCTCTGTGTTCTTGAGCTCACCAAGCAGGTGGGGACTCAATCCTGCACTCCCTAATTACATGGTCAAATCAAAGCCCTAATCTTGATTTAATCAAGTAAACGTAAAGGCTTTGAGTTCATATCAGTCAAAGAGTATCATGCCCAGAGGAACAGACAAACATATTAAATGTTTTTGGAATTCATAAGTAAGATCAAACTGCCACAGGCACTGACATACATGCACCCCAGGGTTGCTCTTCTCCCACAGTGGGAGCAGGAGCTGATTCGACTGAGATTTGTGGAGGGATTGGGAGAGGGGCAGCAAGGACGCCAGCAGCTTCTTCTATGGCTTTTGAAGCTACTTTTTCTTGATTCAGCACTTGCCTAGCTAATGCAGCCCTGTAACCATAGTTTTTGATGAAGGGTGCTCTCTTTAAGGTTCCTCTGCTGCCTTTGTATGAGGGGGGTTGGAACAATGGCTACCCTCAGAGCTGGCCCCCAGCAATCTGAAGTAGCTGATCAAAAGTAGTTACTAGTGATCAGGCCACCTACTCTCGGAATTTGGAGGACTGGATCTTTAATTTCCACCCTGTTACCAGCAGACTCCTGGGCAGGAGTCTGATTGAGCTCCAGTTCCCACTGCTGCCTGACTCTGCAGGGAGGGTCAAATTCACCAATATTTATCACAGTTTACCAGCTTTTTCCTCCTCCTTCTTGGATGCTGCACAGTTTTCCACTGGACTCCAGAGTTTCAAAATAGTTGATTCAGACAGTTCTTGCCAGTGTAATAATTGTTTTGGTGGAAGGAATGATTCCTGGAGCTTCCTACTCTGCCATCTTCCCACAATCTTCAGCTGTAGATTCTTTCTTTCTTTCTTTTTTTTTTTTTTTTTT
>JAQZBX010111817.1:0-10250 GCA_029593785.1 Cabassous unicinctus
ACACCTGGAGAACTGAAAGATATGCACAGCAGGGTGCAAAATTTCAGGTATCTCAGAAGGTCAAAAGAAGTAGTCATTTAAAGCAATGGAACTGGATGGTTGTTGCTGGCTACTACCAACACATTTAAAATAAAGACAATAAAATAGCAAGTATGATTAATCACTAATTTAATAATGAGTGTAAAATTCAAAGAACATCCTTGTCAGTAGATAATGAGACTCTCATCTCTTAGAGCAAGACAGCAAAAAACCTGAAGATCAGGCTCAGAGCTTAAGTGAGAAGGGAGTAGAAAATCGGTGAAAGCAGAATCCTCAAACCAAGCAAGTGAGTCTTGTGAAAGGTGTGGCCTTAGTTGGGAATGAATGAGATCCAGAGACTGTAGATAAAGGTGTATACATCAAAGTTCATTAAAGTTCTTGAAACCCTAGATGTCTTCTAAACATTTTAGGTCTGCAGAAGTGGTTCAATCCTATTCCACCCTGGTTTGAAAACAATACAGATATTTTTGTCTTGCAAAAAATACCACACACTGTTCCCACACGGTATCATAATAACTCTTTCTTGAGCCATAGGGGTGGATGTAATGAGAGAGGACAGGTGAAATTAAGTGGAGCAGGGGTAAAAATAGTTAATATCCCCATGATTCTCTGTCAGATAAGGAAGTATCTGCATCTAAGTATCAAAAACCTATACAGGTAATTCCATATATAGACTAAGAGAGGTGCTTTTGTAAACCAATATGAGAGAAAACATTCTAGCAGTGTCCTAGGGAATGATTTATATCACCTTCCTTTTCTCTTCATCCACACATTCATGAATCAAATCCTATCATTTTATTAACCAAAAGAGGAAACAAATATCTAGATATCCTTCAACCACTTCTAGCACCACTCACTTCACCAGAAAGTCATTCCCTAATCCCCCAATCCTAAATCAGTATCCCTAGTTGCCTCTATTCTTTTTTATAGTATGTTTTAATATTCTTCATAAATCTTATCACAATGTGAGATGTTTATTGGTGTGATTGATTAATCAAACAATTCAGGACTGCCAAAGACAAAAACTGCACCAGACAGTATTAAACAGCCAAGAATGACTTTGTTCAGGGGGCTGCTAAAGCAGACGAGAGTAGAAATAAATTTCATTGAAACAGAGAGAGCAAGCTATTAAAAAGTTGGAGAAAAAGCTCTGAAAGACAGTAATGGGAGTTAATCAGTGGGATGGATGAGGGATTTAATGAGGTTGCACTTAGGATAGCTCCATTCCACAGAGAGGGGTGAAGGATTTTCTGAGGTTGTGATTAGCACCACTTCATTTGGAATGTTTTCCTTTGCAGTAATTAGGCCACCTGGAGTCTGTAAGGACTAGGAGTGAGGGAGAATATTAGGAAATACCCAGGTAAGAACCTCTCAGGTCTCTGGATAGTAGGGGTGAGAGGGAGAGAGAAGGGAGAGGTCAGGGTAAGTTTGATATTTAGAATAGCTAGGATCTGAAGTTGTCTTTTTTTCTTATTTTCCCCTTCAGAATCAATTGTTTTACTCTGCAGCCCAAAACCTGTAAGGTTGATTCCAATGTCATCAGGAGAGGAGAGGGAGCAGGTAGTGGCATGTGAGAAGTGATGCTCAGAGCTTGATCTAGAAAAAGTAAAACAGACTTTTTCTCCATGATTACTGATTTGACAATACATACCCAATACTTCCCCTAAATGCTCATCTATGGTAGATAGTTGCATTTTGTGTTAAATGAATGAATAAATGAAAGAAGTTAATAGATTATGAAACTCACTGAAGAAACGTTCCTGTGTACATAAGACAGTATTTTAAAACCACATTGAAAATAATATAAGGGGGTGATTTATTAGAAACCATTGCAACTTGATCAGGAAGGATAATCTGGAAAATTGGCTTGTCCATCTAAGTCTCTGACACAAATAACTAAAAGCAAAATTCAAATTGGGGACATTACTATTGATCTTGCAGAAATAAAGAGATTTTTAAAGTAATATTATGAACAATTAATTGCCAACAAATTAGATAATCAAGGTGAAATGGACATATTTCTAGAAATACACAAATATCTCAAAGTGACTCAAGAAAAATAGAAAATCTCAACAAACCTATAAGAGGTAAAGAGTTTGACTGAGTAGTCAAAAACAAATGCTCAATATCAGATGGCTTCACTGGTGAATTCTACCAAACACTCAAAGAATTACCAACTCTTCTCAAATTCTTCCAAAAATGTAAAGAAGGGAAAGCAATCCCTAACATATTCTAAGAGGTTAGATTTACACTGTTACCAAAGTCAAGTAAAGATAGCATAGGATCAGAAAATTTGAGACCAATTACCTTTATGAACAAAAAATGAAAAAATCCTAAACAATAAGACAACCAGCAAGATGGCAGCAGAGTAAGGAGCTCCTAGAGTCAGCTTATGCTACAAGACAGTTAGCAATCACCCAGAGCTATCTAAAACACTTGTTTGGGGGCTCCAGGAGACAAGAAGAGCATCCTGCAACATCCTTAAAAGAATGGAAGGAAGAGACTACCCATCTGCTGAGAATATTCATAATTTGAGCACTCCATGCAAGTGAAGCTGGTGCCCATCATCCACTGGTGGCATAAGCTGCTGGAATTGGCCACTCCACTTTCCAAAAATGGGGAGGAAGAGATGATTTGGCACCTACATGAGCTAATGATTATGAAAGTTCATTGGCTAAAGTATAAAACAAGAATGGCTAAAGTTTGGACATGTACAAGTCAGAAAGAAGCTGGTAGCCACAATTTTAACTCTGCCAGCACCATGAGATGAAGCAGGGCTGACTGAAATTCACAGTGATGGTAGGGACCAGCTTCCTTCCATCCAGCTCATTTACAGCTTTAGTCTAAGCCCCAGCCCCACCTCCAGCAGGGAGGAACCTGAGGGGAACTATGCCTGCTTCTCTGGGAAAATACAGGCTACACCATTGAGGCTGGTGATCATTCGACTATGGTGGCACAAGCCACCTCGGGAGCTGTTCTGTGGCTGGTGTTGGATGATCCATTTCCCAAAAACAAGAGAGGGAGAGACAGCTGGCCACCAACTTCAGCTACTGATTAGTAAATTTCACTGGTTGAAGTATAACACTAAGAACAGCTAAAGTTTGAAACTGTCTGGGTCAGAAAGAGGGAGTAGGTGCCATTTTGATGCCATTTCTGGCATGAGGGGAAGGTGGGCTGATTGAAAATCACAGTGACAGTAGGGTCTGGTTTCTTTCACCCATATCAGCCTGCAGTCCTAGCCTAAGCTTCAACCAGAACTCTAGCAGAGAGGAAGCTGGCAGGCCCTGCACCAGCCTCTCTGGATAACTGCAAGTATATTTGGCTGGTACAGACTGAATAATCAGAAATCTACCAGGGTAACTGCAGTCATTTTGGACAGATATGGCATAGACTGCTGTCCACACCTGCATCTCCATTACTGCCCCAGGCATGGGGGGAAGGGGTCAAAAGCTTCATCAGTTTTCTCAGTAACTAGAGTTTAGGCATGCATGACTTGGATTATTACACACATCTGTAGATATGCCCCTACCACTGGCAAAAGAAAAAGTTGGGAGAAGCTTTATCTTTCCTTTGGGGAATGAAGTGAGCTTGAGCCTCCACAGCTTACACCACCAACTACATCCTTGTCTCCTACTACAAAACTAGTCAGGGAGAAAGGGCAAGAAAGCCCTAAAATAAAGAGAGAAACTATACCCAGAATAAATACATCTACTAAGCCAGATGCCAAGATGCCAACAAAAAATTACAAAACATACCAAGAAACAGGAAGATATGGCCCAGTTAAAGGAACAAGGTAAACCTCCAGATGATATAAAGGAGTTAGACAACTAATTATAAATGTTCAAACAAATCTCCTTAATAAATTCAATGAGATGGCTAAGATGATTAAGGATATTAAGAAGACACTGGAGAGAGAAGAGGCAAGATGGTGTCGGTTTAGGAGGGCACTCGCTGACTCACTCTCTGAGGACAGCTGATTGGGGACAGGGCCCTGCCTGGGATTCTGTGTTGCGGTCTCACAGAGTGAGAAGATTGGGACATCTATCTGGAGTCAGTTTGACAGTGTGGATTGCTCAGTAGAGATTCATGAGTTTTAACCCTGTCCTTGGAGGTTAACAAAGATCGCTGAGCCCTACCCTCAGGGAAAAAGGCTGGTTTGAGCCGCTACTCCGGCTGGCAACCTGGTGAGAGGGAGCATTCTCTGAGAGTGGGAGGGTTCTGGTGAATGCATGAGAGGGGTTTCCTTTCTGTGGATTTGGCTGCCTGGAACCCCTTGCAGCTTTGGGGAACAAAATAAGTGGCTTGAATCAGCTCTAGGCATAGGGGAGTGGTGAATCTGCTGAAGAAGTTGATTTACCTAGCTGGCCAGTGATATGCCCCAACTCCCGCTGGCAACCAACTGAGAGGGAGCATTCTCAGAGAGTGGGAAGGTTCTGAGAGAAGATGGAGAAGGTTTTCCTTCCCCCTTATAGCTTTGGGGAGCAGATAAGCCAGATTGAAGTGGCGCCAGGCTGAGGGGAGAGGCAAATCTACTGAGGAAGCCTGATTTACCCAGCAGACCAGTGTCACTAAGGCTTGGCTCAAGAGGGGACAGAGTCAGCCAATTTTACCATTCTGCACAGACAGGCATCAGAGCTTCAGCTCCCCTGTGGAGGCCAGGAACGAGGAGTACTTGATTACTTTCACGAGCCTAGTTAGTGTCCCCTGATTGAAGGGGGTGGCCTAGAAGAGGACTTCGTTTGGGTCCCTTATTTTGCCAAAAAAAGAAAAAAGAATACAGTCACTTTAAAAAATAAAAAATGAATTTTTCTTTTTAATTTAGTTTAATAGCTAAAATCTGCCTCAAAATCTACAGATAGAACCTTGCAGGGCAAATGATTGATAAAGACAAGTAGGCTGAGAGGTTTCACAAGGGCCCAAGAAGGAACACTGTTCTTTCTTAGATTTGTTTGACTCCTTGCTTGTGTGATGGTTCGGTTTTTCTCTAATTATTTGTTGTCTCTTGCTTTTCTTCCCTCTTTCCTTGCCCCACCCGCTCTTTTCACTTTCTTTCTTTCTTTTTTTTTTAAATTAGGTGCCACTAGCTTGTCTCTTCTTTGCTGTGCTTCTTCTTCAGTGATTTCCCATTCTCTGTCTGTATTGATTTTGGCTCCCAAGCTATCACTATTCCTTCCTTCATCTATCTGCTTTCTGCTTTCTGTTGTGGCTCTTACATACCACATTTTTTCATTAGCCCACAACATAAGGGTGTCAATTTCAATTCTATCTATTCTGTTTTCTTCTTTTACTATTATTTCTTTTCAACCCTTTCTTTACTTTTTCTCTCCCTCCTCATCTTTCTAGCCTTCTAAATCATTATATACATATTTCTCTATTTGGTTTCCCAGTCCATTGTAGGCACTCAATTTTTTTTCCTATTACTCTACACTGCCCAAATGAGTTAAATATTCATTTCATTAAGTCTGATATGGCCTCTCTTCTAACTTTTATGAATATTACTATTGTCCTTCTTCCAATCTCACATCTTTAATTCCTCTGGCCCTAATCTTTTGCCTTCAAGGGAACATAGAAAGAAGCAAGGAAATAAAATAAGAAGAAAAAGTGTCAAAGTGAAAACTTAACACACACACAGAACAACCAGCTAAATAAAACTCTAGAACCAAAGGAGAAGTTAATCAACCAAATAAACCCATCAATATAAAATGATGACAAGGGGACAACAGAAAATTACAAACCACACTGAGAAACAGGAAGACATGGAGCAGTCCAATGAACAAACTAAAAACCAGGAAGAGATGCAGAACACTGAACAACTAATCAAAGCTTTCTAAACAAATATCATGGACCAACTTAATGAAGTGAAGAAAGAGATTAAGTTTTTTAAGAAGACACTGGGAGAACATAGTTAAAAAATTGTAAACATACATAAAAAGATAATGAATATGATGGTGATCAATGGCACAATCCAAGAAATCAAAAAGAAGCTGTATTCACATAACTTCAGATTTAACCAGGCAGAAGAAAGAATTAGTGATGTGGAAGGCATATAGCTGAAATCAAACAGATAGTAGAACAGATAGACAAAAAGATAGAAAAAATCAAGCAGGGTCAGGGATTTAACCGACAACAAAAAACACTCAAATATACACATTATGGGCATCCCAGAAGGAGAAGAGAACAGAAAGGGAACAGAAGGAATGGTGAAGGAAATAATGGCTGAAAACTTCCCAACCATATTGAGAGAGATGGATGTGTAGATACAGGAAGCACAGCACACCCCAAACAGTATAAATCCCAACAGGCCAACTCCAAGATACATACTTGTCAAAATGTCCAATCCTCAACCAAGAGAAATACACAAGGCAGCAAGAGAAAAGAGAACCATCACCTACAAAGGAAGCACAATAATATTAAGTGCTGATTTCTCATCTGAAACAATGGAGGCACGAATACAGTGATATGACATGGTCAAAGTACTAAAAGAAAAAAACTTCCAGCCATGAATCCTCTATCCAGAAAAACTGGCATTCAAAAATGATGGAGAGTTCAAAATATTCACAAATAAAGAGAAACTAAAAGAGTATGCCAATAAGAAACATGCACTTCAAGAAATACTAAAGGAAATTCTGCAAGTTGAAAGGAATAAACAAGGGAGAGAGAGTTGGAGGAGAGTTTAAAAACAACTGAAAAGACAAAAACAGAAGCAAAACAACATTTGACATACGTTAAACCAAATAAAATATGGCTGAAATAAGAAATTCTTTGCAAGTAATAACACTGAATGTTAATGGATTAAATTCAACTCTAAAGAGATATAGATTGGCTGAATGGATAAGGAAATATGATCCATCTATATGCTCCCTACAAGAAACATACCTTTGATTCAGGGATTCAAGGATGCTGAAAGTGAATGGCTGGAAAACAATTTACAAACTAACAATAGCCAAAAAAGGGCAGGAGTAGCCATTCTAATATCAGACAAAATAGACTTTAAATGCAAAACTATTGTAAGAGACAAAGATGGAAACTATGTATTAGTAAAAGGGGTAATCACTCAAGAAGAGAGAACAATCATAAACAATTATGCACCTAATCGGGGTGCCTCAAAATACATGATGCAAACTCTGGAAAGACTAATTGGAGAAATAAATGCCTCTACAATTATACTGGGGGACTTTAATACAACATTATCATAATTAAACAGAACATCTAGACAGAGAATCATTAAAGAAACAAAGGCTCTGAACAATACATTAGAGGACCTGGACTTAATAGACATATACAGAACACTGCCCCCAAATACAGAAGGATTTGCATTCATCTCAAGTGCACATATATCATACTCCAAGATAGACCACATGCTAGGCCACAGAAGAACTCTCAATGAATTCAGAAAGATTGAGATTATACAAAGTAATTTCTCTGACCCATATGGAATGAAATTGGAAATCACTAAGGGCCAGAGAAACAGATTAGACACAAAGATATGGAAGTTAAACAACACACTCTTAGACAAACAGTGGGTCAAGGAGGAAATCTCAAAAGAAATCAGTAACTACATTGAAACTAATGAAAATGACAGCACAACATATCAAAACAAAGGGGATGCAGCAAAAGCTGTCCTGGGAGGGGAGTTCATAACCATAAGTACATATATTAAAAAAGGGGAAAGAGCTAAAATTGTAGACATAACACACACTTGGAGTAATTGGAAAAACAACAATAAACTAAACCTAAAGGAAGTAGAAAGAACAAAATAACAAAGATTAGAGTGGAACTAAATAAAATAGAGAATAAGAAAGCGCTAGAAAAAAAATAAACAAAACCAAAAGCTGGCTCTTCGAGAAGATCAATAAAATTGACAAACCCTTAGCCAGACTAACAAAGAAAAAGAGAGAACAGATGCAAATACACAAAATAAGGAATGAGCAAGGGGATATCACTACTGACCCCACCAAAATAAAGATTATCATAAGAGGATACTTTGAAAAATTATATGGTAACAAGAATGATAATTTAGAGGAAATGGAGAAGTTTCTGGAAACTCACAAACAACCTACATTGATGAAAGAAGAAATTGATGAAATCAACAGTCCAATTATAAGTAAAGAGATAGACTCAGTCATCAAAAACCTCCCAACTAAGAAAAGCCCAGGACTGGATGGCTTCAGCTGAATTGTACCAAACATTCCTGAAAGAGCTAACACCACTTCTTCTTCAGCTCTTCCAAAAAATAGAAGTAGAAGGAATATTGCCTAATTCATTCTACAATGCCAACATTAACGTAATACCAAAACCAAAGATACCAAAAGAAAGGAAAATTACAGACCAATTTCTGTAATGAACCTACATGCTAAAATGCTCAACAAAATCTTGCTAATCACATTCCACAATATATCAAAAGGATTATACACCATGACAGAGTGGGTTTCAGCCTGGGTAAACAAGGATGGTTCAATATAAGAAAATCAATCAATTAATACACCACGTAAACAGATTGAAAGAAAAAAAAAAAACATGATCATCTCTATTGATGCAGAAAAAACATTCGACAAAATACAGCCCTCTTTCCTGATAAAACCACTGCAAAAGATAAGAATAGAAGGAAACTTTCTGAATATGGTAAAGGGCATATATGAAAAACCCAAAGCTAACATCATCTTCAAAGGTGAAATCCTAAAAACCTTCTCTCTGAGATCGCAACAAGACAAGGAGGCTCACTATCACCACTCCTATTTAACATTGTCTTAGATGTACTTGCTAGAGCACTGAGGCAAGAAAAAGATATAAAATGCAACCAAATTGGAAATGAATAAGTAAAAATTTCATTATTTGCAGATGACATGATCCTATACATAGAAAGCACTGAGAAATCTACAACAAAGCTTCTGGAACTTATAAAGGAGTTCAGTAATGTCGCAGGCTATAAGATCAAAGCTCAAAAATCAGTAGCATTTCTGTACATGAATAACAAGGAATTTGTGGAGGAAACCAAGAAAAAAATACCATTTACAATTGTAACTAAAAGAATCAAATATATAGGAATAAATTTAACTAAAGTTGTAAAAGACTTATATATGGAAAACTACACAGCACTGTTTAAGGAAATCAAAGAAGACTTCAATAAATGGAAGAACATTCCCTGTTCATGGATTGGAAGACTAAACATCATCAAAATGTCAATTTTATGCAAAATAATCTACAGATTTAAAGCAATCCCAATAAAAATCAACACTGTATTTTTTAGGAACTGGAAAAAGTAACTACAAAATATATTTGGAAGGGTAAGAGGCCCTGAATTGCCAAAGACATATTGAAAAAGAAAAATGAAGTTGAAGGTATCACATTACCTGACTTTAAAAAATAGTACAAAACTACAGTGCTCAAAACTGCATGGTATTGGCAAAAGGATAGACATACTGACCAATGGAACCGAATTGAGATTTCTGATATAGATCTTTGCATATACAGTCATCTGATATTCGACAAGACCACCAAGCCCACTCAGTTGGAAGAGAATGGCTTCTCTAACAAGTGGTGTTCACAGAACTGGATATCCATATCCAAAAAAATGAGAAAGGAATACCTCCTCACACCTTATACAAAAATCAACTCAAGATGGGTCAAAGATCTAAATATAAGAGCCAAAACCATAAAGACCTTGGACGATAATGTAAGGAAGCATATACAGGACATTGTAATAGGATATGGTTTCATGAACTTCACACTCAAAGCATAAACAGCAAGAGAAAAAATATCTAAAGAGAATCTCCTCAAAATAAAAACTTCGCACCTCAAAGGACATTATTAAGAAAATAAAAAGGCAGCCTATGCAATAGGAGAAAATATTTGGCAACCATATATCTGATAGGAGCCTAATATCCTGCATATATAAAGAAATCGTACACTTCAAAAATATGAAGACAAACAACTCATTTAAAAAATGGACAAGTGACCTGAAAAGACACTTCTCTAAGGAAGAAATACAAATGGCTAAAAAGCCCATGAAAAAATGCTCAGCATCGCTAGCTATTAGGGAAATGCAAAACAAAACTACAATGAGATACCATCTTACACCCATCAGAATGGCAGGTATTAAAAAAACAGCAGACTATAAGTGTTGGAGAGGATGTGGAGGAATAGGAAACCTCATCCACTGCTGGTGAGATTGTGGAATGTTCCAGCCTCTGTGGAAGACAGTTTGGTGGTTC
>JAQZBX010111818.1:0-10249 GCA_029593785.1 Cabassous unicinctus
GTTTTAAAGTCAGCTAGTGTGATACCTCCAACTTCACTTTTCTTTTTCAATATATCTTTGGTAATTCGGGGCCTCTTACCCTTCTAAATAAATTTTGTAGTTAGTTTTACCAGTTCCTTAAAAAATACAGAGTTGATTTTTATTGGCACTGCAATGAATATGTAGATTAGTTTGCATAGGATAGACATCTTGATGATGTTTAGTCTTCCTATCCATGAATAGGGAATATTCTTCCATTTATTTAAGTCTTCTTTGATTTCCTTTAACAGTGTTGTGTAGTTTTCTGTCTATACGTCCTTTACATCTTTAGCTAAATTTATTCCTAGGTATTTGACTCTTTTATTTACTATTGTAAATGGTACTTTTTTCTTGATTTTTTCTTCAGATTGCTCATTATTGGTGTACAGAATTGCTACTGATTTTTGAGCATTGATCTTATAGTGTGCAATGTTACTGAACTCCTTTATAAGTTCTAGAAGCTTAGTTGCAGATTTTTCAGGGCTTTCTAAATGTAGGATCATGTCATCTGGAAATAATGAAATTTTTCCTTCTTCTTTTCCAATTTGGATGCCTTTTATATCTTTTTCTTGCTCAGTGCTTGAGCTAGTACTTCTAAAACAATGTTAAATAGGAGTGGTGATAGTAGGCATCCTTGTCTTGTTCCCATTCTCAGAGGGAAGGCTTTTAGGATTTCACCATTGAAGATGATGTTTTCTTTGGGTTTTTCAGATTTACCCTTTATCATGTTCAGAAAATTTCCTTCTATTCCTATCTTTTGCATTGTTTTTATCAGGAAAAGGTGCTGTAATTTGTCAAATTCTTTTTCTGCATCTATAGAGATGATCATGTGATTTTTTTCTTTCAATCTGTTTATGTGGTGTATTACATTGATTGATGTTCTTATGTTGAACCATCCTTGCATACCTGGGATGAAACCCACTTGGTCATGGTGTATAATTCTTTTGATATGTTGTTGAATGCAATTATCAAGTATGTTGAAGATTTTTGCATCTAGGCCCATTAAATAAATTGGTCTGTAATTTTCCTTTCTTGTGGCATCTTTGTTTGGCTTTGGTATTAGGGTAATTTTGGCATCATAGAATGAGTTAGGCGATATTCCTTCTACTTCTATTTTTTTGGAAGAGCTTAAGCAGGATTGGTGGTAGCGCTTTCCAGAATGTTTGGTAGAATTTAGCTGTGAAGTCATCTGGTCCTGGGCTCTTCTTATTTGGGAGGTTTATGATGACCGAGTCTATCTCATTACTTATAATTGGACTGTTGTGTTCATCAAATTCTTCCTCCCTCAAAGTAGGCTGCTTGTGAGTTTCTAGGAATTTGTTCATTTCCATTAAATTATCATTCTTGTTGGCATATAATTTTTCAAAGTATCCTCTTTGATACTCTTTATTTCTCTGGGGTCAGTAATGATATCCCCTTCCTCATTCCTTCTTTGGTGTATTTGCATCTGCTCTCTCTTTTTCTTTGTTAGTCTGGCTAAGGGTTTGTCAATTTTATTGATCCTCTCAAAGAACCAGCTTTTAATTTTGTTTATTTCTTCTAGCAATTTCTTATTTTCTATTTCATTCAGTACTGCTCTAATCTTGGCTATGTTCTTCTTTCTACTTCCTTTAGGGTTAGGTTGTTTTGTTTTTCCAATTCCCCCAGGTGTGCAGTTAGGTCTTCAATTTTAGCTCTTTCTTCGTTTTTAATATATGCATTTATGGCTAAGGATTTCCCCTTATTACAGCTATGGCTGCATTCCATAGGTTTTGATATGTTGTGTTCTCATTTTCATTCATTTCAAGGTAGTTACTGATTTCTTTTAAGGTTTCCTTCATGACCAAATGTTTGTCTAAGAGTGTGTTGTTTAATTTCCATATCTTTGTGCCTTATCTGATTCTCTGCACCTTACTGATATCCAATTTCATTGCAGTGTGGTCAGAGAAATTACTTTGTATAATCTCAATCTTTCTGAATTCATTGAGATTTGTTCTGTGGCCTAGCATGTGGTCTATCTTGGAGTATGATCCATGTACACTCGAGAAGAATGTACAGCCCACTCTATTTGGGTGTAGTGTTCTGCATATGTCTATTAGGTCCAGCTCCTCTAATGTATTATTCAGAGTCTTTGTTTCTTTACTAATTCTATGTCTAGATGCTCGTCTAATGGTGATAATGGCGTATTAAAGTCCTCCACTGTAATTGTAGAGGCATTTATTTCTCCACTTAGTTTTTCCAGTGTTTGCCTCATGTATTTTGAGGCACCCTGATTAGGTGCATAAATGTTTTGATTGTTCTCTCTTCTTGAAAGATTAACCCATTTACCAATATATAGTGTCCATCTTTGTCGCTTACAATAGTTTTGCAATTAAAGTCTATTTTGTCCAATATAAAGATAGCTACTCCTGCTCTTTTTCATTTGTTGTTTGCTTGTAAAATTTTGTTCCAGCCATTCACTTTCAGCCTCTTTGAATCCCTGGGTCTAAGGTGGGTTTCTTTTAGACAGCATATAGATGGGTCATATTTCCTTATCCATTCTGACAATCTGCGTCTCTTGACTGGTCATTTTTATCCATTACCTTTCAATGTTATTACTCTCAAGGAATTTCTTACAACAGGGATATTTTCTTTGGGTATATGTATGTCATATGTTGTTTTTATTTCTTTTTGTCTTTTTAGTTGTTCTTACACTTCTCCAACTCTCTCTATCCTGTGTTTTCCTTTCAACATGTGGAACTTCCTTTAGTATTTCTTGAAGTGCAGTTTTCTTATTGGCATACTCACTTAATTTCTGTTTATCTGTGAATATTTTGAACTCTCCATCATTTTTGAATGCCAGCTTTGTGGATAGTGAATTCGTGGATGGCAGTTATTTTCTTTTAGTACCTAGACTATGTCATACCATTGTCTTCTTGCCTCCATGGTTTCAGACGAGAAATCAGCACTTAATCTTATTGTGCTTCACTTGTAGGTGATGGTTCTCTTTTCTCCTGCTGCCTTGAATATTTTCTCTTTGTCTTGAGCATTGGACATTTTGATAATTATATATCTTGGAGTATGCCTGTTGTGATTTAATCTGTTTGGTGTGAGCTGTTTTTCCTGGACATGTACATCCATCTCCCTCAATAGGATTGGGAAGTTTTCAGCCATTGTTTCACTCAACACTTCTTCTCTTTCCTTTCCATTCTCTTATCCTTCTGGGATGCCTATAATGCATATGTTTGTGCGTTTTGTGTAGTCAGTCAAATCCCTAAGTCCCTGCTGGATTTTTTCTTTTTATCTATCCATTCTACTATCTGTTTGATTTCAGATGTACTGTCTTCCACATCACTAACTCTTTCTTCTTCCTATTCAAATCTGCTGTTATGTGAATCCAGCATCTTTTTTATTTCTTTGGATTGTGCCATTCAGCACCATCATATCCGTTATCTTTTTATGTATGTTTAAAATTTCTTAAGTATATTCTCCCTGTGTCTTCTTAATATCCTTTATCTCTTCCTCCACTTCATTAAGTTGGTCTATTATATTTGTTCAGACAGCTTTGATTAGTTGTTCGATGTTCTGCATCTCTTACTGGTTTTTAGTTTGTTCATTGGACTGGTCCATGTCTTCCTGTTTCTCAGTATCGTTTGTAATTTTTTGTTGCCCTCTAGTCATCTTTTTATCTTGATGGATTTATTCTGTTGATTAGCTTTACTCTGTGCTCAAGAGTTTTATTTAGCTGGTGGTTCTGTGTGTGTGTTAAGTTTTCTCTTTGACTCTTTGTTCTTCTTGTTCTATTTCCTTGCTGTTTTCTATGTTCCCTTGAAGGAAAAAGATTAGGGCCAGTGGACTCAAAAGAGGTAAGAAAGGAAATAGGATAATAGAAATATTGATAAAAGTTAGAAGAGGGGCTGTATAAGACTTAGTAAAATGGATATTTAACTCATGTAGGCAGTGTAGAGTAATAGGGAAAAAAAAGTGGAGTACCTCCAATGGAATGGGAAATGAAATAGAGAAAAATATATGGAATGATTTAAAAGGCCAGAATGATGAGAAGAGAGAGAAAGAATAAAGAATGGGCTGAAAGGAAAAATTTAATAAGAATTAAAAAAAAGAAAACAGAGTAGACAAGATAGAAATCGTCCCCCATGAAGTTGAGGACTAATGAAAAAAGGTGGACTGTAAGAACCACAACAGAAAGCAGAAGGTAGAAAGATGAAGGAAGGAAAAGAGATAGCATTGGTAGACAAAATCAATATACACAGCGAATGGGAAATCAAGGAATCAGAAGCAGAGCAAAGAAGAAACAAGCTAGCAGCACCTAATTTTAAAAAGGGGGGGAGGGGAGAGGAAAGAGGAAAGAAAAGCAAGAAACAAACAAACAATCAAAGAAAAGACAAACAAATACACAAGCAAGCAGTCAAACAAAGCTAAGGAAGAACAGCCTTCCATCTTGGGCCCTTGTGGAGGCTCTCAGCCTGCCTGTCTTCATCAATCAATTACCCTGCAGGCTTCTATGTGCAAGTTTTGAGGCAGATTTTAGAAATTAATCCAAGTTAAAATTTTTTTTAAGTAATTTTTTTATTTTTTATTTTGGAGAAATAAGGGACCCAAAAGAAGGCCTCTTGTAGACCACCCCCTCCATTTAGGGGTCCGTAAATAGGTTCATGGAAACTTATCAAACACTTCCCACTGCCTGACTTCCCCCAGGGGGGCTGAAATTCTGATACACTTCAGCACAGAACTACAAAATTGGCTGACTCTGCCCCCTCCTGAGCCAAGCCTCTGTATCACAGGGCTGTTAGATAAATCAAGCTTCCTAAGCAGATTCACCACTCCCCTCAGCCTGGCACCACTTCAAGCAGGCTGGTTTGCTCCCCAAATCTGCAAGGGGATCCAGGCAGGCAAACCCACAGAAAGGAAATCCCTCTCAACCCTCTGCCTAAACCCTCGCACTCTCAGAAAATGCTCTCTTTCACCAGGTTGCCGGCAGTAGTCAGGACTTGTTGTAGCCCTTTGCCCTGAGGGTGGGGCTTAGCATCCATGTCTATGATTTCCAGCTCAGGAAAAACTCACTATTTTATGTTGAGCAATCTACCTTGCTGTCCAGCTCCCTCCAGGTCGATGTTCCTAAGGTTCTCGCTCCGTGGGCTCCCAGGACAGACCACTTGGGCAGGATGCTGTCCCTAATCAGCCATCCTCTGTGAGAGACATGGTGAGTGCCTACCCAGTCTGACACCATCTTACCACCTGCCCCTGTACAATTTATTGTGCAAATATTTACATTATGACTAGAGTTTAGTCCATTTACAATTAAAGGAACTACTGATACCACAAGATTTTCTTCTGCCATTTTTACTGTTTGGACTTTGCAAATCTTAGTTTTGATTCCCCTCAATTCTTTCACTGCTTTCTATTTCATATATATTTTTAGTGTTCCAAGTTGAGTCCATTTTCATTTCCTTCTGTATATTTAAATGAAAAAACAAAGTATTTTATTGTTTATAGTCACTCAAAATATTTCAAACATTACAATAGTTAGATTGGATTTTCTAAATTGTTTTGTTTCATTTATTGATTTTCTGTTCATAGATTTCAGCCTAATATCTGCTTTCCTTGATACCTCATTTGAACATTTCTCTTTTTGAGTGACTTTATTATTTCTATGAATTTATGGTTTTTGCCTGATATTAGATATTTCAATAGTGAAAGAAGGTAAGCTTTCCCACTGAGATCTGGAAGAAGACAAGGATGTTCACTGTCACCACTGTTATTCAGTATTTTGCTAGATGTTCCACCTATAGCAATTAAGCAAGAAAAAGAAATAAAAGGAACCCAAATAAGAAAGGAAGAAATAAAACTTTCACTATTCGATGATGATATGATCCTATACCTAGAACATCTCAAAAAATCCCAAACAAGCTACTAGAAACTAATTGAAGAGTTCAGCAAAGTGGTGGGATAAAAGATTAATATGCAAAAATCAATAGTGATTCTACACTCTACTAATGAGAAATATGAGGAGGAACTCAGGAAAGAAAATTCCCTTTCCATAGCCACTAAAAGATTCAACTATTTAGCAATAAACTTAACCAAGATCATAAAGGAACTGTATTCAGAAAACTAAAAAACATTGCTATTAAAAAACAGAAGACCTAAATAAAGGGAAGAACATTCCGTGTTGATGGGCTGGAAGAGTAAATATCGTTAAGATGTCAATTCTACACAAAGTGTTTCACAGATTAAACTGAATCCCAATAAAAATTCCAAGTCTTTTTAAAAGAGACAGAAAGGCCAATTATCAAATTTATTTGGGAGCATAAGGGGCCCTTAATAGCCAAATGTCTTTAAAAAGAACATTGTTTGAGGACAGTCACCTCCTGATTTAATGCATATTCTTTAGCTACAATGGTAAAAACAGAATGGTGCTGTAATATAGATATATTGACGAACGGACCGGAATTGAGAACCCAGAAATAGACTCCCATATCTATGGTCAAGTGACTTTTGACAAAGTTATCAAATCCACCCAGCTGTGTCAGAACAGACTATTCAGCAAATGGTGCAGGGTGAACTGAATATCCATGACTAAAAGAAACAATAAGGACCCTTATCTCACACCTTATACAAAAAAATTAAATGAAAATGGATCAAAGCCTAAATATAAAATCTACAACAGTAAAACTCCTAGAATAATATGTCAGGAAACATCTTTAAGATGTTGTGATATGTGATGGTTTCTTGGACCCTTACACCCAAAGTACAAGCAATAAATGAAAAAATAAATAAATGGAAAGTCTTCAAAATTAAACACTTTGTGCTTCGAATGACTTTGTTAAGAAGGAGGAAAGGCAATCTACTCATTGAGCGAAAATCGGAAACGATATATCTGATAAGGGTTTGATCCCATGTTACATAAAGAGATGATACAACTCAATGACAAAAAGATGAGCAACCCAATTAAAAAATGGTCAAAAGGTTTGGACAGAAATTTTCCAAAGAGATATACAAATGGTCCAAATGCACATAACAGAATGATCAACATTACTACTAGTTAAATGAAGTTCAATACTACAATAAGATATTATTTCATGCTTTACAGAATGGCCATTATTAAAAAGGTGGAAAACTACAAGTTTTAGAGAGGCTGTGGAGAAATGAGAACATTTCTTCACCATTTATGGGAAAGTAAAATTGTAGTGCCTCTGTGAAGGAGTTTGGTGGTTCTTCAAATAGCTAAATATAGAATTGCCATATGATCTGGCAATCCCACTACTAAGACTATATTCAGAAGAACTGAATGCAAGGATATGAAAAGACTTTTGCAAACTGATGTTCATTGTGGCATTATGTATAATTGCTAAAAGAAGGAAACAATCCATCAACCAATGAATGGATTTAAAAATGTAGCATATGTGTATGATGGAATACTATTAATTTATAAAACAAAATGAACTTGAGATGGATATGACAACATAGATGAACCTTGTAGCCATTAAGTTTTGTGAAATAAGCCAGACACAAAAGGACGAATATTGTATGGCCTCACTAATATGAAATAAATAAATGAGTAAACTCATGGATTAGAACTATTGAATATAGGTTAATAAGAGATAGAATGTGGGTGGAGAAGAGGAAGCTGATGCTGAATGTATGCAGAATGTTCAAGTAGGGGGCATTACGAAAGTGGGAAGATGGTTAGAATTGATGGTGACACATTACAGTGAGTTTAATGAACACTGCTTATCTGTGAGATTGTGGCTGAGGGGGATTGTCTAGGGAGGTTAATGTCAGTTGAAAGAAAAATAGAGGATAATCTGGGGACTGTATAATATAGTGATTTCCATGGTGGATGATGATTGTGGTTAATGGTACAAATACAAGAATGTTCCTTTATTACATGGTGTTAAGTATATGGGGATACATGGGAAAATATAACTAATTATTTAAATATTTTTAGAGCAATGGCAATGAAGGTACTATATTAATGCAAAGAGTCAATAATGGGGGTTATGAGGGGTATAGGATTTTCCTTTTGAAGTAATGAAAATGTTCTGAAATGGATTGAGCTGATGACAGCACAACTCTGAGATGAAAACGAGAGCCACTGAATGTATACTGTGAATGGATTGTACAAGGCAGGGAGCTGTATAACACAGTGAACCAGGTGGTGAAAGATGGTCTGTGGTTAACAGTACAAATATGGAAACATTCTCTCATGAACTATTATAAATATACAATACTAATACATGGTGTAAATAGGATAGTTTGTGGAAAAAATACACCAAATATAAACTATGGACTTTAAATAGCAGTATTATTATGATGATATTTTTTCATCATTTGTATCAAATGTGTCACAACAATGTAAAGTGTTGGTGGTCAGGCAATTTATGGGCATCCTGATAAGTATACATGATTGCTGTGTTAACTCACAACTTAAAAGAAATGAAATGACATTAAATAACCTACGCATTGAGATAAAAAGACACAATTAAATAATATTACTGATCATTTTTTCTTGTATTTCATTTGTCTGAGACTCACTTCTTCCAGCTATTTGTATGACTCTCTGCTTAACCTCTTTCAGATTGTTCAAATGTGATCTTATTTTTAATGATATTTCTATGAATTATTTTTTTAAGACAGAAAGCCCTACTCCCTCCATGGGCCCCCCTCCATAGGCCCCCCTCCATTTAGTTTTCCTCCATATTAGTTATCATCATCTGTATACATGGACTTGGTTGATTATTACCCACACCCAACACAATAGAATGTCATTCTTGTTAGACTGATCACTTCACGGGTTATTCCAAAGGCTCACTACGAATACAGGGACTTTGCACTGGTGATCCCCTTGTTTCTAATACTCTCCTTTCAGGTATATGTATGACTTACTCTCCCCCTTTCAAATCTTTGATAAAATGCCAAATTTTTTTGAGTCATTCGTGACCACATGATTCCCTTTTGCTTTGTTATGCTCTTGCTCCCAAATCTCTCACCACATAGTCTTATGTTTTCAATTTTTAAAATATTAATTTTCAAATTCTAATATGGCATATCACTTATGTCTGTATATTTCTATGTTATCTCCAAGACAGAATATGGGGCACAAGAGGACAAATATCTTTTATTATTTGCTATACTGTGTGTGCAATATCTGGTACATAGTAGATATCCCTAAAATATTTACTGGAAAAATGAATAAAATGAGTGGCATAATGAACAAAACACATCAAATTTCTAAATACTCAGGCAATGCAATGCCTCCCACAACTTTATTAATATATTTAATAATTTCACATTTGTATAGCAACATTTGAAACTTTCTTTCCCAGCACCTGAGTCATTTACTAAAAATTATTACACATAATCCATAAATTTCAATAAATTTTAAAATTTTAACCTATAAGAAATACTTCACCTGAAAAAAATACAATCATTTTTAAATTAATATTCAAAACATAAAAACTGCAAGAACTTTTAATTTGAAAATTAAAAATAAATAAAACTAAAAATGAATCCTTTAATTTTTCGGAGTCAAAGAAGTAATAAAATATTTAGCTATAGAATGTTTATACGATGGATGGCATATGAACAGCACATGGCACTGAATATAAGATAAATGATCACTCTAATGATTAATGTAAATATTAAACAGAAAATTCTATGATAAAATCAGCTAGAGGATCTAACTCTATCATTTTTGACATCAGTAGATATTAAGATCTTTGGTTACGTTGTTACTTCTGCCATTTTCTTATAAGTGGTAGAAGAATTCACCTGCCTCCCCAAACAACTCTATACCTGAAGAAAATTCACATGAAAACTATTTGTAATCATTGGAAACACATATAACAGTTCGGTTATCCATGACTTAATTGAAGTATATGAGAAGGGCTTTCTGACTACTCTATTTTTCTGTATGGCTTGCTCACCAGGGAGATACAGAGAACAAGCAGAGTATAAAGGTCTCAAATATATAAAAAGGAAGAGATTGCAAATTCTATCAGATGAAGATGTGGGACATTAATGATAGGGTATCAAAAGGAGATGTCCAAATATCAGTACTGGGATTTTCTGTAGGTCCTTAACTAAAGTCTGAGTTGTATAAGTGCAAAAAAAAAAAACTAACAGGCTAGGAGAGGCTGCTACAGGGGTGAGAGCTGTACATAAATACTAGCAGTCATTAGTGACTGAGAGAAACTGGATTTATGGCCTAGACAGTATGACGAAAATCACTGATAAACTCAGGCATGAAGTTAAG
>JAQZBX010111819.1:0-10253 GCA_029593785.1 Cabassous unicinctus
GGAGCCATGCAGCAAGATGATGACGTAACAGGAGAGAGATGCAGGGGACAGTCAAGACGAGATGCTCCAAAAGCTCCAAAAACCAGGAACCGAGGTGGCGCAAGTGGCAGAACACCTCTCTCCTACATCGGAGGTCTTTAGGATCAAGTCCTGGTGAAGACTGGAGGAGAAAGATGAGAAGAGAGGGCAGGAAACAGACACAGAGAATTGCCCAGCGAATGGACACAAAACAGCAAATGGGGAAGGGGGGGGTTAAAATGGATAAAGTAAATAAATAAATCTTTAAAAAAAAAAAAAAAGAACAGGAGAAATGTACCTCTTTAGAAATGCTCTCAAGTAAGTGTTTTACACATGGAAATTGTCAATTAATAAAACAGAACAGTTATGTGGAGATTGCTCTGTGAGAAAAAAAGCAATGCTCCAGGGGCTAAGAATAATCAAAGAGCAATAAGACCCTCTGATAACCTCATAATTTAGTAAAGGAGCAAAAACATAAGTAACTATAGAAAAAGGCAATATGGTGTATGATAAGGATCATATAAGTAATCCAGTAAAATGATAAAGTTCAGAGGATTAAGAGATGACGTGTCAACCCTGTCCCAGAAAGCTGGAAAGTTTTCAGCTTAACTCAGTCCACAGCATTTACTGAGCACTCAGTCTAATTCTACCATAGAAGAACCCCATGTGAAAAATATATATAAGGAGGAAGAATGGGACGATACAGTGATACAGTGGTGATACAGTGACCTTGGGCTGCTTAAGCCACATAAGAGATAGTGTCCAAGAATGTAGGCCTTGAAGTAGTCTGACTAGGTTTGAATTCTAGCTCTACCACTTCCTAGCTAGTGTGGGACCTTGAACAAGTTAAACTGCTCTCTTTAGCCTTTATATAAGAAAGGTACTTCCTTTATTACTGATTGTAAAGATTTAATGGTTTAAACAAAATTAAGCACTTATAGCAGTGTCCAACCCAAGTATATTATGTAATACTAGTAGTTAACAATGAATATTATTTTTTCATTTATGTATTTATATCTTTTTTCTTTCGAAAAAATGTTCCAGGCAATTTATAGCAAACTATGCATTTATGTGTGTATATACAAACATGTACACAATTTTTTCTTTAAAAAAAAAAAAGAATCTAAGTCATGAAAAGGAAAAGGAAATAATGTCTATTACTAAAACTGACATAAGGGGAAACAGATGTGGCTCAAGCAATTGGGCTCCCGTCTACCATATAGGAGATCAAGGGTTGATTCCCAGGGCTTCCCGGTGAAAGGCAAGCTGGGTGAAAGGCAAGCTGGCCCACATGGAGTGCTGGCCCATGCAGGAGTGCTATCCCACGCAGGAGTGCTGGCCTGCATGGAGAGCTGGCACAGCCAGATGACGCAATAAAAAGAGACACAGAGGAGTGACAATAAGAGACGCAGCAGACCAGGGAGCTGAGGGGGCACAAGAGATTGAGCGCCTCTCTCCCTCTCTGAAAGGTCCCAGAATCGGTTCCTAGTGCCACCTAAAGAGAAGACAAGTAGACATAGAAGAACACACAGAGACCAGACAGCAAGTGCAAAACAAGGGGGGGGGGGGCAAATAAATAAATAAATAAATAACTGACAAAGGAAATTCTTTGTAATCAAGGAAAAAAGTAAAACACCATGAGTTGCCAAATTCTTATTTGGTAAAAGGCAACACAGCAATTCTCCAAAAGAGAGAAATTTCCTCTGATACTGAATGCTAAAAAGAGTGTATCATGTGGACCTCAAACAGTGTATCATGTGGACCTCAAACAAAGCATATTTGGAATTACCAGGTCAGTGACTTCAACAATAGTGTTAGTAAACGCAAGCACCTTCTTCATATGGTTGTTTCTTGTTATCACTACCAATAAAAGCTAAGGACATAACATTAAAGCTAATTCTGTAAAGACAATTGTACTGGGCCCTAAGCTAATATAATGAGTAACACTGCTATGGAAATTCATATACAAGTCTTTGAGTGAACATGTTTTCATTTCTCTTGGGGAAATACCTAGGAGTGGAATGGCTGGGTCACTGGATATACCACGTTTTGATTGTCCATTCACCTGTTAACGGACATTTAGGTTGTTTCCAGTTCCTATCATGAGTAAAGGTGCTATGAGAATGTACAAGTCTTGTGTGGACATGTATTTTTATTTCTCTTGAGCAAATACCTAAGCGTGCAGTGGCTGGGCCTTTTTTTTTTTTGAGAAATCAGGGTGTACGAATTTAAAGCTCTCTGTGAGAAAAGTCATCAAATAAGTCCACACATGAAACCAACCAGAGAGGATGGAGAGTAGGAAAAAAAAGAGGAAAGGAGACCACTAATCTAAGAAATAGAAAACCAAGAAAATGACCAGAAAGACCAGTCAGGAAAGAATAAATCCACAGGCAGGTAACATACAAAGATATGGAAGGAATCTGAGACGTTGAAGACAAAACTGAGGATCCGGAGGCTGAAAGGGACCGCTCTTCACCACAGACAACCCGGGGAAACAAAAGCGGAATTGGTTAGCACCACTATCTCATCCACGGTCCTGCGGCTCTCTCGGCTTTCAGTCACAGAGTGTCATCATCTCGTTCCTTTCCGGCCTATCCATCTAAACCTCCTCAAAGAGACTACACGCACAAGAAAGCCACACGCGCCCTCCGCGAACCAGCCCTACTCTCTACGACAAGGGCACGGCCTACAAATTCCAGGATGCAACGCGACCCTCTCCCTACAGCTACGAAAAACAGGGAGTCCCCGGGGTGTTAGGCCAGGAGAGCCCACTCCCAGCTCACCTCGGAGCTCCGGGAGCCCTTCAACACCTGCTTGGTGAGAGCGATTACGTCAGTACCACAAGTGTTCACCTTCTCAGTAAGAAGCCCTTTCACCGACTGCCCGAATCGCGCTTGCGAATCCGGCGTCCCTGTCGCCATCACTTCAGTTACAGAACGCCTCCACACGGGTGATGGCGAGTCGCTGGGGCCAAAAGAACAGCAAAGCGGAAGGAACAGAAACGGCATTATTTTCTTACCATGGGAAAAAGATAGGGCGCATGCGCTTAGCGGAGGGAGACTTTTGCTAACTTTGTTTACCTAAAATATTCAATTGAAATCCCGAAGAAGACAGGGGCCAGGCAAACATCTGTGGAGCGAATGGGGCATAATTTCAGTAAATCTATGGTTTAAAATCAGAAGGACCGGATTACAGTCCCAAATCTGCCACTTAGCAGTTAGTGGCTGCAAATTACTCAATTCTGAGTCTCAGGCTCATTTGTAAAATAGAAGTAATAATGCTAACGTCTCAAAGGGTTATGAGGATGAATTAAGATCACTCAGTTCAATTTTAACAAATATTTCATGAACAAAATACCAAATACTATATGGTAGGATGGTAATTAAGAAAGGAATGAGACACGCACCTTGTTTCTAAGGCCAATAAGGCAGACAGGCATGTAAAGAAATGACCTAGGAAGAACAACCCAATAGAAAAATGGGCAAAGACACAAAAAAGACAATTCAAAGAAAAATAAACTCAAATGGCCAATAAATGTGGGAAATGCTCAGCATCACTGTTTTTTTTAAAAAAATGATAATCTCTTTATTCTATTGAAAGCAAACTGATTATCACCTTGGAAATGAATTAAAATGTAAAATATTTCCTGTAGCTCCATATCTTTTTTGTCTAATGCACAAGAAAAATGAGAATTGTATTTTACTACAAATTTTATTCAAAATTACCTATACTCAATATCAACATTACTTTCTCTTCCAAGCGTCTAGACTCTTACATTTCTGTTTACTCTTTCACTTAATTCTTGTTTTTAAACTTTATTGAAGTATAATTTATGTACAATAAACTGCATTCTTTTAAAGTGTAGGATTTGATGAGTGTGACAGATGTTGTGTCAGTCAAGGTTCTCCAGAGAAACAGAACAAGCCAAATATACATCTTAAATAAGATATTTATTTTAAGGATTGGCTCAGAGACTAGGGGGCTAACAAGTCTAAAATTCATAGGGTAGGCCTGCAGGCTGGAAACTCATACAGCAGTTGATGTGGTAGACTTGAGGTGAAATTTCTCCTTTGAGAAACCTCAGTTTTTTGCTTTTAAGGTCTTCAACTGATTGAATGAGCCCATCCACATTATTAAGGGTAATGTCTTTTCCATAAAGTCAACTGATTGTAAATGCTAATCACATCTACAAAATACATTCAGAACAATATCCAGGCTAGTGTTTGAACAAACAGCTGGCTACCATAGCCTAGTCAAGTTGACAGACAAAATGAACCATCCACAGATGTATGAACCACCACCCATTTTCAAGTTACAGAACATTTTCATCACTTCTAGAAGTTTCCCAGTGCCCTTTTGCAGTCCATGGCTCCCTTTACCCTCTGCTTTCTGGTGCTATAGATTAATTTGCATTTCTAGAATGTTATATAAGTGGAATCTTACAAGAAGTAACCTTTTTTGGTCTGGCTTCTTTCTCTCAGCATAATGATTTTGAGAGTCATCTATGTTGTTGTGCGTGGTCGATTGAATTGTATACCCCAGCTTGGACATGTTCTTGGTCTTAGTCTGCATTCTGGTGGGTGTGGGCCCAATGTAAAAAAAAATCTCTTCAAGATGTTACTTCAGTTAGGGTGTGGCCAAACTGAATCAGGTTGGGCTTTAATCTGAATTACTAGAGTCCGTTATAAACACATTGAAAGTCGAATGTAAAAGGAAGCCACGAGAAAAGCAATGGATAGCAGCCAGAAGCTGAAGTCAACTGAACCAGAATAGACATGTAATGAATAGACATGTGCATTGACATGTAAGAGAAAAGCCAAAGACCAAGGATCACCAACAGCCAGCCTCAGAATGCCACAGCCTTCTGGGAGAAAAAAATCACCTTGCTGACACCTTGATTTTGGACTTCTCCTAGCCTCAAAACCATGAGCCAGTAAAATTCAGTTAAGCCAATCCATTGTATGGTATTTTTTTTTTCAGCATCTGGGGAATTAAAATATTGTGTGTATCACTAATCTGTTTCTCTATATGGCTGAGAAATATTCTATTGTATGAATATATCTTATTTTTATCCACTCACCTGATGATGGATATTTGGTTGTTTCCACTTTTGTGCTATTATGAATAAAGCTGCTATGAACATCCATAGATAAGTTTTTAGGTGGGATGCTTTCATTCATCTTGGGTAACTACCTAGGAGTGGAATAACTGGGTAATATGGTGTTTGTCTAACATTTCAAGAAACTACCAAACCATTTTCCAAAGTGGTTGTACAATTTTACACTCCTAACAGCAGTGTATTAGACTTCCAGTTACTCCATATGCACAAACTTAGGAAAAGACTGATTGTTCTGTAGCCTGGTAATAAGTAGTGGACAGACTTTTTTTTTTTAAGGATTTATTTACTTTATTCCGGCCTGCCCTCACAAGGAGGCCCCGGGAAGCGAACCTGGGGCCTCACACGTGGTAAACAGGGGCTCTATCGGTTGAGCCACACCCACTTCCTGTTGTGAGGGCTTGCTGCATCAGCCCACTAGGCTGCGCGGGCCGGCCTGCTCTCACAAGGAGGCCCCGGGAAGCGAACCCGGGGCCTCCCATATGGTAAATGGGGGCTCTATCGACTGAGCCACTCCCGCTCCCCCCCAGACAGACTCTTAAAGGGGCCTCCATGATCCCCACCTCCTGGTGTTCACATCCTTGTGTGATTTCCTCCCCTGCAGTGTGGCCAGGATCTATGATTTTCTTCTAATCAATAGTATACAGCAAAAGTGACAGGAGGTACAAGACTAAGTGTAATCATGTATCGCTGGAGACTCTCTCTCCCTTGCTGGCTTTGAGGAAGCAAGCAGCCATGATGGGGAACCCCATGAAGCAGGGAAATGTTAACAGCATCTAGTTACTGAGGGCTGAACCTCCAGGTGACAGCCTGCAAAAAGACTAAAGTGCTCAGTCCCACAACCACAAGGAACTGAATGCTGCTAATAATCGAGTGGGGAAGCAGATCCTTCCCCAGTAGAGCCTCCAGATGAGAAACTACCCTTGGCCAACACCTTGATTGCAAGCTTATGTTCCTCTAAGCAGATGACCCAGTGAAGCTGTGCTTGGATTCTTGACCCACAGAAACTACAGAATAACAAATATGTGTTGTTTTAGCTGCTAAGTTTGTGGTACTGTTGCTACACAGCAATTAACAAAAAACCACCAGAACTGTTTAAAACTTTTCAATCTGTGAGTGACCACTTGCCTCAGTGAATACCATTTTTGTGAGCTAAGCAATCAGGGCCTGCTCCTCACTTCTGAAAATCAGTTAGTCAGGCATAGATTCACCCCAATAATCATACCTCAGAGTGCTAACCAATCAACAGTAGCCTCACTCGAGTAACCACATGTCTACAGATGGTTTCAACATATTTTTACCCACCAATCCCCAAATTCCACGCTTCTCAAAAACCATATTTAAGATCAGCAGATACTCTGCTTGGAGAGATTGCCTGCTTGGCCTTATTAAAGCAAATAATAAATCCAGCTTTGCCTTTTTATTTCAGATACTGAGTTGTAGCCTCATCATCCTTTGGCAATTCTGGAGGTTCTACCCAGGTCATCTTGAAGACCTTCACTTGGCAACATTCCTGGGACTCTCAGACCAACAGGTATACTCACTGGACCCTCTGTGCCCAAACTCTATTTGTCCTTCAGATGCGCTGCCAGGTTAGTCAGTCTCAACAACAATTTGAATTTTGACTAATTTTATTTAGTCCTTTTGCTGATTTTTTGTTGTTGTTGTTATCCAATGATTTGAAACCAAATAGGTCTATGTATAAGATCATTAGACTCAGGTCTTTGTATGAAGTAATTAGGCCTAGTACTTTGTGTTAAGAAATTAGGCCTTTTGGTTTGTAGGTGCACCAGTTAATTAAAACCTAGGTCTTTGTATAAGGTTCAAAGCTTTTGCATAGGGTTTTTGGTTTTTTGTTTTGGAGATAGACCATTTGATAAATATTTTTGCCATTAACCTGATTAGTCTACTGCTACTTGACTTTTGTCTTTATGTACAAAGTTGTTTCAAGGATTTTTGTTTTCTCCTGAATTATCTTGTTTTTTTGTTTTGTTTGGTTTTGTTTTTAAAGATTTATTTATTTATTTATCCCCCCCTTTCTGCTTGTGTTTGCTGTGTCCATTTGCTGTGTGTTTTTTCTGTGTCTGCTTATCTCTCCCTTGCTGCGAGGTCTTGCTGCATCAGCCCACCGCGCGCCGCGGGCCGGCCAGCCTGCCCTCACAAGGAGGCCCCGGGAAGCAAACCCGAGGCCTCCCATATGGTAAACGGGAGCTCTATTGATTGAGCCACACCCGCTTCCCATCTTGTTTCTTTTGAATGTATGAGTGTTCCATAGGGGATGGGTGGAGGCATAGACACAAGAGTCTCTAATCCAATCCAGGATAATCTGTACGGACTAATGGCTGAGGTCTGTTAGACCGGAGACTGGCTATCAATTCCATAAAAAGCTATTGCTCAGAATGTCATTGACATGGTGACGGAAGACACCCCCCTAAAAAAGCCTCCCCAGAGATTTGGTGGATAAAAGGACAAATCCTACTTGCTTAGAACTCTTTAGGACGGTAGACATTGCAGAAGGACTTCACAAATGTTGAATCGAATTAAAACAAAAATATCAGGTAGGAAATTTCCCTGCCGGACCTACCAGTCCAACTCAGTCCCATGCAGCTAGGGAGTCATTCAGAGGCAGCAGCCCAGATCCCTGCCACCGCAACGAGACTAGAAACCCACTCTCAGCAGCAAGTTAGAACCCACACATATCCAGACACAAAAACCCAAGTCCAGAGAGACCCAGGATGGAACACAAGCCGCTGTGGAGTGCTGCACACAAAAAGGCCTCCAAGGGGGGAAAAGAAAGAAAAAGAGAGAGAGAGAGAAGGAGAGAGGGGGAGAAAGAGACCACAGAACTGCTGACAAGAATGGTTGTGCCCTCACTCAATCCATTTTCTTTCTTGGCTGGACCACCTAAATTCAAAATGGGCTTTTCTGGAGTGACCCACATTTCTAGATTGATGCCATCTGGCTTCCTGGGGTGGGATGCCTGAACAGGGAAGAAACCGGAGGCTGAAAAGCCTAAAAGGAAAAAAAAGGAGGGGGGGGGCATGTTAAACCGAACTGCTTTAAGATAGGGCAGTTCCCAGAACTGAAAAGTATAGGGAAAATGGGGGGGGGAGCGGATGTGGCTCAAGCAGTTGAGTGCCAGCCTCCCACATGGGAGGTCCCGGGTTCGGTTCCCGGTGCCTCCTAAAGAGAACAAACAAACAACGAGCAAAACAATGAGCAAACAGACAAGGGAGCCAATTCAGGGGAGCCAATGTGGCTCAGTGGTTGAGTGCCGGCCACTCACATATGAGGTCCTGGGTTCAATCCCTGGTCCTGGTACCTCAAAAAAATAAAAAAGCTATTTACAAAAATGGGGCACTGACTGAAGAAGAGAATTTAAAATAAATAATAGGAGCTGGGGAGAAAGTTCTGCACAAAAACAAACAGAAGGAACAGAGAAAGGAAGCTTTCAACTGGAGGGGAAATAATTGCACAATAAGTGCAATCTTAAAAATTGCACCACATATCCAGGGCAAGAATCAGATGAAAAAGAGCTAAGAAAATCTGAACAGTTCAACGTGGGCAAAAAAAAAAAAAAAAAAATTCAGATGATTATAACTATTTCAATTGTTGTTTTTTTTCGGTAGCTGAAAGTAATGTGTCACCTCTAAAATCTCTCAAGGCTGCATACTAAAACAACTTGAAATATGATTATCTAACCTGTTTAAAAGTATTATAAATGAAGAGTTTCAGTAAGATTTGACCCTATCTGTTAAAAATATAAAATGTGACATTGCCCAATTAGTTTGCAAAACTGCTGATCAACATCAAGTGAGATGGAAATTTGCAGAGTAATAGTATCAAAAGCTTTTGTGTTTTGATAGGAGATAGGATGAGGGCTGAGAAGGGGTACTGATGCTTAATGTATGTAGAATTTTTAATTAGCTTGACTGCAAAAGTGTGGAAATGTATAGAGTTGATGGTAACACGTTACAGTGAGTATAACTAACACGGCTGGTTTATAAGCGGGATTGTGGCTGAAAGGGGTAATATACCATACTAACACAAGGTGTTAATAATGGGTGGCAATGTATGGAGAAAAATATACCAAATGTAAGCTATAGACCATAGTTAGTAATATTTTGATGGTGTTCTTTCATAATCTGTAAGAAATGTTCCACAACAATGCAAGGTATTGGTTGAGGGGTGATGTGTGGGAATTCTGCGCGTTATGCATGATTGTTTTGTAAGTTCACAACGTCTCCAATAAAAAATACATATTAAAAAAAGAAAACATAAAAAAGTCAAGGACAGTTTAGTTTAATTTATGGTGTATCTTCGAGTGGACATGTATATTAAGTATTTCTGATTTTGGAGGCAAGGAGAAGGTTCTACTCATTCACGATTAGACTTAACTCTAAAATTCTACGATGAAGATTGCTATGCACATTCCAGTCATTCGTTTGTTCTCTTCCTTGCATATATGTAATTGTTTGATATTTATGAAATTCTAGTCACTTAATTTACAGACCTTAAAGGAGATCTATATTGATATCTCCAAAATTGGGCAAATTTTAAAAAGAGAGTGATGAAATAAATCATGATAAATTTTTAAAAAAATTTTGTGTTTGCTAAATGAGATTGAAAAATGCATGTTGAGAAATAGGAAGTGGAGTTAATGATGCATTTTTCCATTTAGATATGCATATCTTTGTGAGCTCTTTTTTCAGCTATGAGAGCCATTAAAATGAAATATTGAAATAAACTGAATTTAGGACAAGACTTTTAATTCACACAGATAATAAAGTGTATCAATCACATTGCTCTCCCCCAAATATCCTTATTTAATTTTTAATGAGAGCAACAAGTTTTTTTTAACAAATCTATTTTTATTGATATATATTAATGAAGCATACAATTCATCCAAAGTGTACTACTATCAGTGGTATTTAGTATAATCACATATTTGTGCATTCATCACTCCAATCATTATTAGAGAATTTTCACTTTTCAATAATAATAATAAACAAAAAACAGGCAAACAAACAAACAAGAAAATTCTTTACCTCTCAATCTCTCTGTTTCCCCTGCTGTACATAGCTGCTATGTCTGGCTATTCTTTTTTTTTTTTTTTTTT
>JAQZBX010111820.1:0-10249 GCA_029593785.1 Cabassous unicinctus
CAGCACTAAATTTCTAGGTGCCTCTTAACAGTTGGGGCTTACAGTTTCTTGCTTGTTTCTGATAGCTCTAGATAAAAGATTCTACCAGCGTCTTTTTCCAAAGACTATAACATATTCCCTGTTTTTGGTCAAGCAGTTGCTCTCTGGGCGGTGTTGACAAGCCTACAAACCTGCCTTGCCCACCATGATATTTTACTACCATCTGGAAGTGCCTGAAGACATTATTTGGGCCTTATTTGATGCAGTAAAACATCCCATTTGGTCCCTCAGCACTGAAGATATGTTTCAGTGCAGCTTTCCTCTGGCACCTGGTTTGTTACTGCAATAGTGGGAGGGAGAGTCGGATGCACATTCACTCTGCAGGCACAATGCTCTGTTCTTAAGATCCTTGATCCTTGTTGTGATTTCTCTTTTTGTGGCTGGCAATTTCAAAATGACATCAGTGTATCTGGACCCTTGTCCTTGCTCAAAGTGCTCTATAGAAATCCTTTCACCTCTACCTGCCCAGTGAAGTGATTCAGGCCGATTAGTCCATTTTTCAGGTGGAGGAACAGAGGAGCAAATGGCCCTGCCAGTGTTACCCGGGTAGCTGGAGAAACAGGCAGGTACCGGCTTCCAAGAACCTTTCTGCTACTTTGGGTCCCTAAAGGGTTAATGAGCAAAAGGGATCCCCTGGATGTTCCTTGGCAGGTTTCTCTCCAGAGCAGTTGAAGTAGCTAATACCAAATTGGATTTATTAATGGGGACAGACTGGACCTTTAACTCCAGCTCTGCTTGGGATTGTGTGCGGATGGCTCTTTCTCTGTGTGTGCTTATCACCAGATGGCATTTGGGTGCAGGTTTTCCCCAGCAAGCCCACAGAAAGCCTTACCCAGGCCAGCTTAACCCTTCCCCCTCGGCTCTGGCTTGGAAAGGAGGGTGTTTATCATACCCCAAACCAAAGATTATGTAGGAATTTGCTGCTCCCAGACTTGGCTGTCACCTTTCTGCTCCAGAGCCTGCTTTCTCCTGGTGGGGCCAAATCCAGGGACCCTGCTTAACCTCTAGTACCTGCGCCCTCCCCCGTTCCTTAATTTTCAATATGTAGTGGCTGAGAGGAAGTATAGCACTATTTTAGGGCTTGTGCTTCAATTCCACTGCATTTTTATGGGACAAGCCAAGTCTCAGTGCCTGGAATTATTAGGTTAGTATCTAAAATGGGTTCAGCATTATGGGTCTGATTGCTTAAAATGAATTGGACTGCCCCCTCCCACCTTCCTTTCTTCTCTCTGGGGATGAGCAGATTGAGGAGAGGCCCTCAGAGACTAGTTGGAGGGATCCTGCTCTGATTAGTTTTGCTCTCCCAGCTTCTTCAGAGTGCTTCCTTTCTCTCTCTATTGACAGCTGAAGTGGCACTGCGTCCTGTCCACCCCCACCCTACCCTCTTTTGCTATAGGAACAAGATGATCACAATGCGGCCTTGTGAATCAATTTTCTCTATGTGCTGATGAAAGTGTAATTCATTCTTAATCAAGCAGCCTCGCTGCTGCAGGCGCCATGCCTGAATACATTTCGTTATTCTCCCATCACTTTGGGAAACGATCCCCCCAAAAGGACTTTTAGAGGAGAGCTGGTAGGAGTGGGCAGCTCGCCCCATGCTGTGTTCTTCCAGCAGGGAGCACTCCTGGAAGTGTTGGTGGAGGGGCCTCTGGGGCTGGAAGCTTTCCACTGCAGCCCCCGGGAGGATCCGAGGGATACCAGCCGTGTTTGTCACTTCCAGGCTTGCCGTCACTGGCCCCTGGGGCCATTTCTCAGGAGTGGGCAGGTACCAGATCAGTGTCTAAATGAGCTCTGGAATTCTCACCAGGGAGCATGGAGCAGCCTACTGCATGTAGCCTGGACTGGGACGAGGCTGCTGGGTGCCAGAGCCTGAACAGGGCCGAGAGGAGCCAGCCCCTGTTCTTTGTAAGGAGGCAGATGTGTCTACCCAGTTTGAGCTTATTTGAATTGGGTAGCTGTGTGCATTTTTGTCACACCACACATAGTTTAGAGAGACTAAGGAGGGCTGCTCTGCCAAGTGGCTCCTTCCCGTGCCCTTCCACAGCCTGGTGGCTGTCACAAACTTCTAGCAGTCTGATGGGGGAGATGAACAGGAGGGAAGGGTGACTCTGCCAGGGCTGAGTCTGGATGCTGGGGAGGAAGGGGGGTTCTGGTCCCCACAGGTGGGTCACAGAGTCCCCATAAGACAAAAGCATTGGTATGTGTTCTGCAGCATAGAAAGGAAAGGAAGTTTGTCTTTTCAGAATGGAATTGGACCAGTGACAGCCTTGAACAGCCAGTTCAGTCAAGACAGAACTTAATTTCTCCTGTATTATTCACACGGCTGATTTTCATCAGATGTAAAAAGACAGCTGGAAGAGAGAAGCGGGTCAGCCCAGTGGCTGGTGAGGAAACTTCGCTTTCTTTAGACATCTTTAGGGACTGACACATGTGCCTTGGGTTGAAGGCTTTGAGCAGGGCCTTGTGCTTTGTGCCCTTCCTGAAGCAGCTGGGCACAACCACCATCAGGAATGCCCATGGTGGGCCCTGGTCTGGATTCAGTTGTGAGCATTAAAGGACAGCATGTGGCAAACATGGTGGTCGCTGGTCACACTTGAGCAGCATTCACCTGCTTGTCCTCAGAAGGACCCAAAGGAGTAATGGATTGTATTTGGCAGGTCCTAGAGTGGCACAGCCATTGTCTGTAAGACCCCTGGTTGAATATCCACATTCTGAAGTTTTTTTGCTTCAGCATCTATGGAAATGCAGAGGAGGACTCTTCCTGGATAACCTGCGAGCTACCCCATGGCAGTGCATTTGAGGAGTTCGCTGCCTCCTCCCATCTCTGCTCCCCAAGCAGGCAAGGCTGTGGAGCTAGGCAGAGGTGCTGCTAGTTTGCCAGGGGGAGCTCAAATGCTTTTGTTTGGAATGCAGGGTGGTGAGTCGGAACTCACAGGGTTGGCTTCAGTTTTCAACTCAGTGCAATGTTGGGCGAGGCGAGGGCCTTAGTTGGGTCGTTATGGAGTCTTCTGGTTCTAGCAAGCAAATGGGTGGCTGTGCTGTACAGAGGGAGCCATGCTGGCCGCCGAGCAGGAAGGCAGACCAGACGTTGTCATGGCCTCAGACACTCTGAGACACAAGAGGATCGTTGGAAACCAAGAAACTGTTGTTTGCAGATTTTCATAAGCTTAAGAAGATTCATGAAGGTAGAGTTTATTTTATGAAGGACCAGTTTTATCTCATTTCCAGTGAGCCCACCCCTTCTCTTTTATCAGCACCTCCTACTCTAGCTGTACTGAAAATATGACAGTCAGTGAGCCTTCTAGAATGGGCCCTGCCTGTGCTGTCATGCAGCAGGTGGCAAAGGGCCTATGGGAAAGGGCAGCCCACATAGCCCAGGGCAAGGTGGTGCCGAGGCAGGAGCACAGTTGGCAGAGGCTGTCTGGCACTGAGCTGAGGCAATCCCCCAAGGGGAGGACTTCCTGGGCTCTCTTTAGAAAACCCCTCTGGCCCTGAGAAAAAGCACAAGGCTCTCTTCTCACTGCCTCCCTTCCCCACCTGCTCTCCAGCAGGAGCTGGGTGCCCTCCTGTGTGAGACCCAGGGAGTGCAGACTCGGAAGGAGGGCCCTTTGTTGTCTAAGAGGAAAGACAGCTACAGAGATGGAGGCAGGCAGAGGTCGTGGCAGCAGCTGGAAGGGCTCCAGCAGCGGGCACTAAGCTTGTGCAGTAATTTCCTCTGAATCTCGGGTCCCTGATGGAAGAGAAACAGCCAGAAATTATATAGTAGCGGTAAAGATGGGGGTGGTAGCAGCCAGGTCTGCCTGCTGGGCCAGGCTAAGAGGCTGAGCGGAGACGGCAGGAGAACCAGCACCTTTGGTGGTGGCCCTCGCTAACCGGTCTGGCCTGGTTTCAGTCCAGGAGGTCTGCCTTTCCCTCCATCAAACTCGGTGCCTTTGAGAAGATTGATACTCTCTCCTCTTGCCAAGGCCACGTGTCTCTAGTGCTTTCCTGCTTTTGCTTGAGCAAGAGTATTTGAGTCTCCCTCAGTGCCTTTTGGGGCAGAGGTGAAACTCCATTCTTGCAAGATAAGTTCAGGCTGAGTCATGGCAACACCAGGGTGGGAAGAGGACTGGGCAAGTGTCCTGTCCCGACCCCCCCGCCTCCCCCAAAGAGCACTCTGCATCCCGGTGAGCACAGGCTCAAGTAACTGGAATCTGGCACTGCTGGAGCTGCCAAAACCCTCTCCGGCACCTTGAGGGTACAGCCAGATACACTCCTCAGGTAGAGGATCCAGGAATTCTTGGACCCAGCATAGTACAAATGGGCAGGAGGCTCCCTGAGGCCCCACCAGCCTGAGCTCCCTGCCTGGTGAAGTGGCCAGTCCTCTCAGGGGCATCACTTGCCCTGCCTTCCTGTGCACCCCTTTCTGACCTGCACCCTGCTGTGTGCCCCCGTTGAAAGGGGAGGAGCCAGAGCTGGAGGAGAGGAAGGGCATATGCTGCCATCAATGATGAGAGCTGGGGGGTTCTCAGCACATTCCGGGCACTGAGCTGCACGTTTCCCTACGCTTCCTCATTGATCCACATGCCACTGTCCAGGAAGGGGCTGCATCAACTCCACTCCGTGGCAAGGAGCAGAGGCCAGAGGAAGTGACCTGCCCAGGGCCACACTGCCAGTAGCTGGCCCAGATAGGCTTTGGGACCAGGCAGTCTGATAACACCTGTGTGGTGACTCGGAACCAGGAAGGGCTTGGGCACTTAAAGCACAGCCTTAAGGTAGCTGTGGGGATGTTAAGGAGACCGGGCAGAGGAACTGGACTGAGGTCTTCTTAGAAATGTGGGAGGAAAGGTGAGTGGAGACATTGGGTTTCACATCTTCTGATTTAAACTCCACCCTCCCCCCCCCAAGAGGATTTTGTCCCAGGAGTTTTCTGGTAGCAGATCCCCTTTCTTCTCTTTCCCAGTCTCTCGTTATTGCAGAGCACGTAACTCCTGGCCCCTCTCCTCCAACTGCATTTACGGAGAAACCCATCCAAACTCAGCTCCCTTCTAGGGGGAGTTCCATCTCAGCAAAGAAATGAAAAGCTGTCTCCATTCCCATCAGAACTGGGCTTTCCAGAGGGCTTCTGAAATTGGTTCCACTGAAGAAAACAGCTCAGATGCCTCCTTGCATTCAGCTTGTTAGTCGGGAACTTCAAGGCCAAAAGATTTGGCAGGATTTAAAGAGTCGGCTCTCCAGCTGTCACATTTTGAGCACACTAATGCTGCCTGTCTTTTGATGGTGACGCGGTTGCTTTGGATCTTCTTCCCCCGCCCTCTGTAGAGCTGTGTATGGTACTGAGGACTTTTTGGATTCAGAGACTGCTAGAGGTAGGAGAATGGCCAGACCTGCCCCTTAGGCTTTATTCTAGAGAGAGAGGCTCAGAGAGGTCAAGGGTGTCCTCTGAGGCCACACAACAAGCTGGTGCAGAGGAACATTAGTGCCCAGGCCTCCCTATTCCCGGCTGGAGCTCTTGCCTTTCCCACGCAGCTCGCCAGTCTGTTATTGTGTGGTCTATACCTGATTCACTCGACAAACATTGGTGAGCTCTTCCTAGGTGCAAAGCAAGGAGCTTAGTGTTTTGGGGGGTGTGAAGATGAATGATATGCACTCTCTGTCCTCTGAACACTTGCCTTTGGGAAGTCCCAGAGCTGGATATGGACCACACAGTCTTGGCCCAAGTGGTTGATTTCAGGAGTAGACCAGGAGCAGGGCAATGGGAAAGCCAGATGCTTTTGTTTGGAGCCTATAGAGTTAGGGGATCAGGCGCAACAGTCCAGGGAGTTGCAACCTCTAGTGCCTTATCGCCTACGCCAAGAACTAGACCCCTGACCCTACCCTACCCTACTCTCCACATCTTTCCCTCCCCGTATCTCTCAGTGCCATGTTCTTCCTGGGAAGGCCTGAGAGGTGAGATCAGGAGAGGGTGGCCATTCTTCTGGACAGTGCACTCCATGACCAGCCCCACTTACCAGGCCTCTTGGCTCCCGGCTCAGGATAGAACCCCCTCTCAGCTGTGTGTCATAGGCAGGTCCCCTGTGGGGCCCTGGGAACCAGAGTAGAGGAGGGCCCCATTTTCCTCATCTGCTCAGGCCTGCCTTCCTGAGGTCATGTCGCCCCAAGGGCATCCCCAGAGCCTGAGGCCTGAGATGCTCCACTGCCAAGCCAGGTCCCTCTGAGCCCTGGAGAGGATTAGCCACCCAGGCTGGCATTGCCCCAGCCAACATACCACAGAGGAATTGTAGACACTTTGTAGACAAGAATGTGAGACTCTATGAAAACATCCAGGGATCTCCTGTCCCCTGCGAAGAGACCATGTGGTGACATTTTCCTGCTGACCTGCTTTTGCCCACCAGCCTGGCATGGCCCTCATTTGTCACCTCCTAATTTGAATTCTTGGACAAATCTGGGAACTTATTTGGAGTTGACCACCCAGCTACCTGATCATCCATTTAGCCTTTCCTTTCACTCCAAACCACAAGGCAGGATGGGAGCCTGTTGTGAACAAGAGCGAAATCCAGTCCTCCTTTCAACTTCTTCTCTGCTTTCTTACAGCTCACCTTGCAGAGTGCCAAGTCCCGAGTGGCCTTCTTTGAAGAGCTCTAGCAGGTGGCCCAGCCACCCCAGGATCTGCCACTTCTGTTCCCGGTACCAGTGGGTAGGTCAGACATCTTGGGGATGATCCGTAGGTGGACTGACTGGAAGCTTCTGTGGGAGCTCCGGAACTTTACCCAGCTGAGTGGAGAGCTCAACCTCCTTCACGTGCAATTGCCTTGAACTATGGCCCTGCCAAGATTTCTCTCATGAGGTTCTAGTTCTCCTGACCTGAATCTTTAATTTTTTAAAAAACAATTTGTCTTTCCTCGTCTAATGTGGGATCCCATACTTCTTTACCTAAGGCACTCTGGTCTGTGTGTCTTACTGCCCAGTGCTGGCTTCTCTGACCCAGTTTGGGAAGTGGGTGTGGGGTGAAGTACAGAGGCCCCCTGAAGGTAGGGAGGATTGCACCCTGAACCCCACCCACTCAGAATTCCAGAACATTCATCTCCTCCATGGATGAGGAACTGGCATGTAATGAAGAAGCAGGGCCAGCTGAGCCCGGATCCAGAACAGCCTGCCTGCTGCACGTGGTCAGTGAACTCAGACGTGGTTCATCCTGAGCTGAGTCGAGGGTTCTTGGGCCCAGGCACCCCAAGGAAGCATGCTGGCTGCTAGCTGTTGGAGTGTGGGGAAGGATTTAGGCAGAAGCTGTGAAGGAGGGCTGGCTGCCAACACATGGCTGGGTAGCAAGGAGAGCACCATTCAGAACAGCCGCTGCCCTCCTCCTGCCAGGCACTCCTCTCACAGGCCCAGATACCAAGTTCCATTCTCTCCTGGCTAGAAATGTGCTGATCTGGATCACCTGTCCTCCTGGCCACAAGCCAGCAAGCCCTTCCTGACCCATTATTGTACCTGGGACTGTTGTACCTGTTGCCCTTGTCCCCTTGCGTCCCTTTATTTTCCCTGTGGGCCTTGTGGGGTCCCACTGTGCCCCTTCAGTGAGAGCCTGACACAGCATGTCTACTCCCGACAGTGCTCAGACGTGCTGGCCTGCAGCTCCCCTCTGTGCCAGGCCACACCTAGCCGTCAACCACCCTTTATGGTGTGCTCGCTCCCTGGTTGGGAGCCACCTTCTTACCCTGTCTTTTCTCCATGGCTGGTGGTGTTGCTGTGACCAACCACAGCCTTTGAGAGCCTTCCACATGGGCCAGTGTGCAAAGCAGGTGATCAGTCTTAGTGAAAAGATGCTTATTAAATAAAGACAGGTGGGGGCCTGGAGTTTTCCTGAGAGCAGAGGTGGTCTCTGGCAAGTCTCTTTGGTTTTGAGGAACTGAGAAGTTCATGGAGATCTTGCCTTTTTTCCAAGGTTAGGCTGATCTAATGGTGTCCCAGGCTGGCCATGGCCACTTGGCCTGCCTTGTACCAAGGTAGCAAGCCTTCGTCCCCTCACGACATGCAGGTTGTGATTCTGAGTCTGGAGCATAGGTGTGGGTGGCTGGGGCTGAAAGAGATTCCTGGTTTCCCTGTTCCTCAAAGGCCTCTTTATCTCGAGATGTGGTCCCAGCCAGGGGAAGGGTCCTCATAGCTGAGGCCTCCGGAGTAAGGCCTGCCTCTTGCATTGTGGCTCTGTCTCCTCAAGCTTAAAACCCATACCTGAATTTCCACGAGTTACTTTCCTCCCAACCTGTAAATTTAATCTTTAACAGTGTCTGTGGGGCACAGGAGCATGCTGGTGGCTTATAAAAACATTGTCGGGCTTTATTTTTTTATTTAACTGTTGTGTTTGCTGCTGAAGCCCAGGAAATGCCAAGCTGCCTGGCCTCAAGGGAGCCGGCTGGTGTGTGAGTGTGACAGGATTGCCTTCGGGCCCAGGGAGTGGACTCGGCAGGGGGCGGGGCAGAACTGTTCAGCCAGGAACGCTTCTGCTCTCCTTGGAGGCAAGAGCTAGCGGCACCTCCCTGAGGACTGATCAGGCAGAGAACATGGTGGCCCTCAGATGGGTCTTAAGCCCCAGTGGAAGGTGAAAGAAGGAAAAAGAGAAGCTCAGTTTTCAGGGACTTGTGCCTGTGGCTAAGGTGACTGTGTTCTCTTTAAGTGAATCTCTTTAGGGCACGGGAGCTCGCCATGTAAGCAGGGTCCTGGCCATGATTTTTTCATTTTGAGCGCTTCTCATGGTTTTTGGGCCAGAGCACCATGGTACTGAGCCAGTTCAAGAAGTCCCTGCCCAGGCAATGACACACTACATGGCCTCACTGTTGGCCCTTAGCTCTTCCGCACAGACCACCTCGTTCATCCTGATGAGGCCTCACCTCAGCCACAGAGCTGCTGTGACCTGTGGCATCCGCTCAGTCATTCATGGATCTGCCAGGCTCTGCTAGACAACACCGTGGCATTACATAACACTTCTTGAGTGACTGTGTTTTGTAATCTTGGGGACAGGTTTCTCTCTCTCCCTCTGTCGTCTTTTTCATATCAAAACAGCAAGTCCAGAGGCTGACAACCAGCGTGGTGACTAAGTGTTCCTCACTGACAGGGCTGGGGGGAGCCGCCGCGGCAGGAGACAACCCCTCCCAGCTGCCTGGGCCAAGCAGGGCGCTCGTGGGCTTCCAGGGGAGTTCAGTGTTCAGATGTCACAGTGTACTTCTTCCTGTGGCCTGAGACCCACCTCCTGGCAGGGCCAGACCACGGAAGGCTATTTTCTATTCCGGGGGATTGTTGTAATTTAAGTGATTGTTTTAATAAAACTTCTAAGCTGTAAAAAGTTTGTCTTGGTGCTTCCTCAGTTTGCTTGTTGTGCAGGCCATTGAAGTGGCAAGAAAGGAGGTGGTGGCGCCACCTCTTGTGGGTCCTGTGAGGAAACAGGGCCTTCTGCCCTCCCCGACTCCCCAGGACTTCAGTTCCAGGCCCTCTGTCTTTGGTGGTAAAAGGATCTCCTCTTCCCACACTGACAACAGCGCCCCTTATTATACCTCACCTGGGGACTCCCTCCCCTCTTCCTAGTCCTGGGGTCCCCATTTCCTGTCCACACCCTGCCCGTCCCAGATTCCAGGCCTGAAAACCAGGCTGTGGGATAGGCAGTCCCTCCAAGTACTTCTGCTTCCGGGTTTCCCCATTCAGGGCTGGCCAGAGGGTTTGTGTGCAGAGCCACTATTTGCAGAACAAATAAGGCACGGTGACATTTGCAGTTAAAGGTGGAAACCACCACTGCAGAGCTTCTGTGTCTTTGTTTTGTTTTAATTTTTTCCATCAACAAAAGTCCAGTATTAATACTGTATACTACTCTACTACTATGTAGTACTGTAGGATCACTCTATCCCAAACCACTGTGGCCTGAAATCAGAGGTTCAGGTGGCACATGTGTTAGCAGGACCTCCAGGGACCACTGTACTGGCCGCCTCACCTGTCAGGTTTCCTTAGTGCAAGCCAAGAGTAGGAACATCATACACAAAAGTTTCCAGAAGTGATTGAGTTAAATATTGCTAGTTTTTTGTATATTTTAGAAAGATACGTTTAAAGCTGTAAAATAAGAGAATTATGGAAATTTTAAACAGTATTTTGTCAGCTTTGAATATGTGAGTTAGTAGATAATTAGACTTTTTATTGGGTAAATAATCATATGAAACCTACATTTCTTAAATGTAGATTGTTATTT
>JAQZBX010111821.1:0-10258 GCA_029593785.1 Cabassous unicinctus
GTGGGAGCTCAACTGCTTGAGCCACATCTGCTTTCTCCATAATTCCTTTTTAATTGAAGAGTGGTATTTCATTATATAAATGTATCACAATTTGCTTACCCATTTTCCTGTTTGTGGACATTTGGGTTGCTTCTAGTTTTGGGCCCACCAGTTGTTATTTGATATACAGGTCACTATCTAGATCAAATACTTTTGGTCATGCGTCTCCAACATTTTTTATTTATAAATTATATACAAATATTACTATCATTAAGTCATATCTCAAGGCACAAGCTCACTTGGGGTAAGATATTTTGTTACTGACAGTGGAAGTATATTCAAATTTTTAATGGTCTTTTGTTGTTGATTTTCTATTAGATCTAATTAGGATTTCACGGATTTTACTTTGTAATGTGGGCAGTGATGCTCTCATACTAGGTTTAGCAATAATGTAATCTCTGACATGGTTTTGTTTGCTTGTACTTACATTATTAATATTATTTTGAGCCCTTGGTTTCATTGCAAGATTATTATAAGCTACTTGCTCATTTTGGGGAGGATTAATTTAGTTGAAACTGGATAATTCAATTCATAAATCCACTTTATTAAAATTAGGTAATATAATGCATACATTTTCTTTCTGGTGCAAATGTAAACTGCAATATGAATCAATAAGATTAAAGCAAATGCATAAATGAAGGCACCTCTGTCCCATTCTTCCTAATTGTAGATTTCCCACTCTTTTTTCAAGGGCACCCTGAATTTTGCAGGAGACATGAACAACTGACATATATCTGGACCTAGTGAGGGCATTAGTGTCAATCTGTATATTAAACTTTTGCAAGGATTAATAATTTTATTTCTCTTTTAAATATAAAAAGTAAATATAATTACAAATGTTAAGATTTTCCATGTTCAATACAGTTGCATCATTTAGTTATGTCCTTGGGTACATGCACTCCACTTTGGAGATCCAAGTTCTAGAGCATGAATTAATGGAAAAGGTTGTGGACTAGCTTTTAGCAATCAGAACATTCATTTGTTTAATCATATCACTCTTAACTGACTTACTGTTGAATACTATAGCAGTCAGTCAATTTTTTGGACCTTATTTATAAGATAAAAGGTTTGAATTAAATGACCCCTGGTTCTAAAACTGGAAGATGTTGAATTCCATATTTCTTTGTTTTCTTTTCATCTTCTCAGGAGATCTATTTCTAATGTGATTTCTCACTTATTACTGTTGTGTACCTTACTGAATTTTAAGACTACATTTTGGGCTGAGTAATTTTATTATATATCTTTGTTCCCTGTATAGTTTAGCAAAATGTCTCATTCCAAAAAGTCTCCCAATATATGCTGTTTAAGTGCAGCATATAGGGTGTCTAAGATGGGCAAGCCAAGGGCTACCCAACTGATAAGATCCTGAGGCAAAAGTTCAAGAGTCAAGGATGAAAGAAAGAAGATAAATTCCTATGGCATAGACTCACAACCCTAGAAAGAGTTGTCAATAACTGTAGAACACTTAGAAGCAGGTGTAGTCAGAGCAAGGAGAAGTTTCATCTCTTTGTTTCCTTGACCAGGACTTACTTGTCTTCTGGTATTAACTAATAACTAGTTATTTATTTGAATACTAATCTGAATGAGAAAATAAATCATAGTTTAGAAGATCATTGTAATATCTGGATTTTGATTATCATCTTATCATTAATTATTTGAACTATCAATTTAGGGTAATAAGGATGTAGACTTAATTCTTTCAAGAACTATTTAAAGAGCAGATATAGAATAATGAGTTAAGATTGCAAAAGAAACTTGGATATTGAGTGTCAGTCTGAAGTGTATGGACTTCATTTTGTAGGCAGATGAGAAGTTTTTGAGTAAAGTATGACCTAGCTGGAAACCATGTTTCAGGTGGAAAAGGAAGGGTGATGATTATGTATAAGATGAACTGCAGCAGTTAAAAACTGAAGCAAGATACCTTTAGGTGATGAGATATGCCGTGAGTAAGCATGTGGAATGGAAGAACTGAAATATGTCAAGAGGGAAGAAAAATATGCAAATTGGTGATTGACAATATAAAGAGAATGAAAGAGAAAGTATCAAAGATGATTCTGTGATAGGTTTAAGATTGCTTCCTCTGTACAAATAATATATATGTATGTATGTGTGTGTGTGTATATATATGTATATCTATCTATCTATATATACACACACTTAAGTTTGTATACTTAATTTGACCTAAGCTAAATTTTCTGAAGAGGAATTATTCTTCAGCAAAAGAATGATGAGGAGTACACTAATGGAAAACATGGTTTTCTTTCATGGTATTCTTTCCACCCCTTCTGGCTGTGCTGTAATGAGGAGCTATTAGTATTTCAGTTGTCACCAGCTACTCATGCAAACTACATTAATTTTGTTGAAAATGGTCATTAGGAAATTTAATTATTTTTAAAGTGTTAACTGATTATTGTGTAAGTACTATGTATTCACTAATTATTATTCCTTTCCATTAATTATACATAATTACTTAATTCCTAAAAGCTGATGATTCCTGTTTTGCCATACTGTTCACTTCTGTTAATTTGGCTTACCAGATAATCCTTTGTACTAAGGCAGAACCATACACTTGAGTGTTCAGAGTAATTTGAAAAATATTAACTTGTTAATAACCCTAATGACTTTTTGGTATCAAAATAAAGAACTCTTTTTTTTTTTGCTAGCTTGTGTCTTATAGTCATCATAAAGTTAACAATGGAATAATACCTAAATAAACAAAGATAATGATGCCATATATAATACTGGATAATCCATGGGAATTAGAGCATTTCCCCAGGGAGGGAAGGAAAGTAAATCATACTTGAAACATAGGATTATATTATTCTGTTTATCTTGTAAATACAGAAAATGTTAAGAGCACAATTTTAACGTGGACAGGAATTAAATAAATATAGAGGAACATTATTATAATCAAGCAGCAGGGACCCTTATTTATATCTACATTTTATCTCTATATGCACAAAACCCACATATGTTTGCCATTCTATCCAAGTTTGGGACACCATCTGATATAATTTATTTTGCTTTCTTGATATAAAAGAATGTTGTATGGGTCAATTTAATATTGTGCTGTTTAATAATTTACTTGTTTTTTTTTTTCTTCTATTTTCAACTTGTCTGTCTTTAGTAGTTCCACCCAAATGTTAAAATGATGGGTTTGAATGTCAACAAATTCCATTTGTTATTCAAAACAGCCTGTCCCCTTCTTTTTCTTATACTGCAATCCCCACTAGAGACACTATTTATAATTTAAACTCAATTTGCAAGTATCTATTTTCTCTCAAGATACTACCATCAACTTTCTATGTTAAAGAGGCTTAGAAGAAAATACTTAAGAAAGCAGGATAGTGAACAATTCACCATGATATAGAATAAAGTGGTTCAGCCTTTATATTTTCTGCCATTGTGGTACATTAGAAGACATTTTAAAGATAATTTCACATCCTTCAAATACTCTAGGGTAAGAAGTAACTATACAAATATAGGAATTTTATATATATGAGTGGTTGAATTTCAGCTTAGACCAAATGAACAAAGGGAATAGTTTGCTAATCAAGAAACATTTCACTGGTAAAAAACGTGAATTGAAAACTCATTGTCCTCATTTGTCACGTCAATAAATCTGTTACTGATTTTCATATAAAGAAGTCACCTTATTTAAAAGAAAACAGTCATTCATCTTAAGAAAATGAACTGTTGTAGTCAAGTAAAAAGCACCATGTAAAAAGAATGTGAAACAGTTTGTCATTCCTTACACATAATCATGTGATAACTTAGAATGAACAGGAACAAACAAATTGAGGGGAAAAATAGTTTTGTGTAGTAGAAGTGCGTTGGGTAAAAAATGCTCGAAAGTGTTTTTAAAATTTTTAATGCAATCTATTATTCTAAGCTGTTATTGTCATTATTTTCAGTCACTAGATGTGGGTTCTAGTCTCATTTCAGCAAACTTATTAGCAGTAAGATCTTTGGCAAGACTTTCATATTCTCTTGACCCAAATGTCTTCAAAATTAAAGTAATGTAATTTGACTAGATGGTCACTAAAGCTTCTTAAATATTGCAATGGTATTTATTAAAGTTCAAATGATCATGTGGCAGCTTAGATGTCTTAAAACCATACAATTAATTATAGAAATTAAAAAGTCTCGCTTAACTGCATTTAAAAATGATCTACAAAGTGTTAAAAATTTTTCAGTCCTGTAAATTTCTGTAAATTTAGGTTCAGATTTCTATTCATGCTCATCATTTTATTTTAATGTAGACTTGTGTGAGTAATTTGTCACCTACATTTTAAAGAGTTAGATTATCTAATTTTAGTGATTATAACAAATGAGATTATGTTTTTAAAGGATGAAGGTTTCCCTTCTCAACTGTATCACCTAATAAGAATGTATTTCAAGGTGAAATACAAACTTATTTAATAAATGTGACTAGATTTCATAGACTTGGCATGATTTTCCTAGGCTCATATTTATCACAGAGAAATCTCTGAAAAATATAACACAATGATATATTTTTATCCTTTACATAGCTTGAAAAAAATGGATGCTTACTATTTTCTGTATAAAGTTACCCTATGATTTTGTGTACTGAAACCTTCCATTGTAGTTCTATATTTTTTCCAAACAAATAACTAAACAGGATAATTTTCCAGAAGTGAACACAGGAGCTCAAAACTAGAGTCACATATATTTAATTAAGGGAAAGTTAACTTTCGTTATTTTTCATGTATGATTCTTGCACCACCTCTCTGTTATTTTTTAACTGACACTTACTTGAAAAGTGCGTAAAATGCTTAAAACTTAATGGTGTTTATTACATCAATTTGTAATGATTTGTATTTTTCTAAGCCTCTTTTAGTGCCCTGCAATTGAGATAATTTCCTCTGGTAGTTTGAAGCTTTTGTGGACCCTAGCAAAGATTATGTCCTTAGAACTAATTCATCCCTGTGGGTGTAAACCTATTGTAGGTGGGACCTTCCTTTTGATTAGATTACTTCAATTAAGGGTCTTCTAGATTACTTCAGTAAGGCATGACCCAGGGTTGGTCTTAATCCTCTTACTGGAGTGCTTTGTAAATGGGATGAATATGCAAAGACATATAGGAGAACAGACAGAAAGCCCTAGAAACTGAGAAAGAAAGCCCCAGAAGCCAGAAGTTGAAGTCAATGGAATAAAGAAGCAGAGAGAAAGCCATAAAGCTGGAAGCTGAAGGTAAGGAAGCCCAGAGAAGGAGAGAGAGCAGCAGACACTGCCATGAGCCTTGCCATGGGAAAGAGGAGTCCAGGATTGCTGGCAGCCTGTCTTTGGGGAGAAAAACATCACCTGATGGAACCTTGATTGGAAATTTTCACAACTTAACAACTGTGAGCTTATAAGTTAATACATCCCCATTGTAAAAGTCAACTCATTTCTGGTATATTGCTTTTGGCAGCTTTTAGCAAACTAAAACACTTCCTTAAAAGTGTGGGCTATTCTCTGGGTAATGGTAGCTCTTTGCTTTACTTCAGTTAAAATTATCAAATGAAAGAAAAGAGAAAAAAATGTCTATATACAAAATGGATGCACTTTTCAGGAAAGAGAGGTAATGTAAAGACAAGATTTGTCCTTAGAGAAACACAATTAATGGTCACTTTAGAAAATATAATTTTTTTTCTCTTTGTGATTACTCTTTAAACCCTTTTTCGGGGAAAAGCAAGCTATTTCCATGTTCTAGATAGTGGAATGGAAACTTAGATTGATAAGGTGGCTTAACACACACACACTTGGGGAAAGAAACAAAGCTTAAGAGAGAAGGATTTCACTTTCCTGTTATTTTTTATTTGAAAAAACACAAACGTTTCAGAAGATGTGCTTATGAGAGAATTCCCACAGGTGGCAGAACTAGATCCTGAGATTTATCATTGTAGCCATTAGTGTAAGTGTCAAACAGTGGCCCATCTTTAGAATCTGAAATGAGAGTACATTTGGCAATCTCCTAAAACATCTCTGTGTGAATGAATCAAAACTAATCCATTTGACCAAAAGCTATTAATTGATCAAAGAAGGATAATCTATGCTTTGGAAATAATTTTGGTGGCAGAAGCTGTTTTGCTTTCAAAAACTCAAAACTCCAAGGTATATATTTGTATAGATTTACTTTATAATTAATATTTTTGCTATATCTATTTGTAAAGTCAATCATTCAGAACAATACTCAATTAATCCCTATTAAATGAAAATGATATAAACACTCTAAATAATGGCAGAGATTGTCAAACAAGATGAAAAGGCAAAATCCATTTATATGTTGTCTACACAAAACTCACTATAACTATAAAGATATAGCTAAGTGAAAGGATGGAAAAGATGTACTATGTGACCACTAATTATAATGAAGTGGAAGTGATTATATTATCAGCAGAAGTAGACTCCAGTACAAAGAATATTACCAGGCATAAAAGAGGATATAGCTTAAGGAGAAAGGGATCAGTTCATCAAGAAGACATAATAATTGCATATGTGTATGTACCTAATAAAAAAGCTTTAAAAATGAATCTCAAACTGGTAGAAGTGAAAGGATTAATAGACAAATCCACAGTTATAGTTGAAGATTTCAACACACCTCTTTCAGTATTTGATAGAATAATAAAAAAAAAATCAATAGAGATACAGAAGACTTAACACTAAAAATAAGCTTGATCTAATTGGCATTTATGAAATAGTACAAACAACAGTACCATATAAATCATTTGCTGAGCTATACAAAAAGTTTCCATAAATTTAAAATTTTGAAATTATGAAAAGTATGTTCTCTGAATAAAAAGAGGTTTAAACTGTATATCAATAATATAAAGGTATCTGGAAAATATCATAATATTTCTAAATTAAACAACACAATTGTAAATAATGCATAGATGAAAGAAGAAATCAAAAGGAAATAAGAAAATATGCTTCACTGAATTAAAATGAAATCAACCTATCAAAATTGTGGTATGCACTTAAGCAGTTTGTAGAGAGAAATTCTTAGCTTTATATGGATATGTTAAAAAAGAACAAAGATTTCAAATTAATGATCTAAGCTCCAACATTTAGAAGATAAGTAAGGAAGAGCAAATTCAACCAAGAGTGAGTAAATGAAAGGGATAATAAAAATAAGTACAAATATTAAATAGAAAATAAACAAGGAAATCAATAAAATATAAAGCTACTTTTGAAAGATCAATAACATTGATGAACTATTGAGTAGACTAATCAAGAAAAAAGAACAGGAGAACTATTTTACCAATATTGGGCATGAAAGAAGAGCCATCACTAAAGACCCTACAGATATTAAAACAATAAGGAAATGTTGTGGACAGCTTTATGCCAATGAATTTTACAACTTCAATGAAATGGACATATTCTTCAAAACACACAGATCACCAAAATTGACTCAAGAAGAAATAAAAGACACAAATAGCCTTAAATTAAATAAAAAATGAATTTATAATTTAAAAAACTCCCCACACCCCACACAAACAAAAACAACACAAAACTCCAGGTACAGATGATTTTATTGTTGCATCTTATCAAACGTATAAGAAGTAATACAAATCCTCCTCGAACATGTTCAGAAAACACAGGAAGACAGAACACTTCACAACTTATTTTATGAGACTAGCATTACCCTGATACCAAAACCATTACTTGAAAATAAAACTACAGATAAATATTCTTCATGAATTTAGATGTAAATCTCCTTAATCAAATATTAGCAAGTGAAATCCAACAACATACAAATAGGATAATAAAACATGACCTAGTGGAGTTTATCCCAGGAAAACAATATTGACTTAACATTAGTAACTGTTATAAAGTCTCAATGTACCAATGTAATTCACCACAATCACAGAATAAAATAGAAAAATAGTATAATCTCCATAAATTCACAAGAAAAATGTTTGACAAAAATCAAGAACCATTTGTGATAACAACTCTCAGGAAATTAGTTATGAAAGGGAATCTTTTTAATGTGTCAGTAAGATGTACAAAATGAAGGACTGATTTGAATGACTGAAGGTTAGAGGTGAAGGAAAATTTAGATGGCTACTATAGTAGTCCAAATGAAATAATAGTTCTCACTCAGAACTCTCAAAGAATGCACTGATTTTTTTTTTGGAAAGCAGAATTTTCACTTAACTGAGAACCTAGCTAAGATTAAAAATATTTTATATAGGATTAATTCTAATACATATTTCACAGACATATTTATTTATGTAGCACACCTTGTATTTTTAAATAGGGGATATAAACATACTTTAATTTTGAATAATTCAGTTATCGTAGTGCAAAATAATGTACTGTAACTTGTTTTCTTAGTTTTCCACATCTTTCTGGCTGTTGTATTTTATGCCTTTTAGTCTGGTTTAGTTCTTGAAACCAGGAACTAAGATGTTTTCGATCTGTGAAAGTTATGAACTTAAATTGTTTCCTAGTGATATCATGAGAAAGGCCTCCTTATGAGTCAAGATTGCCCATCAACTTTAGTGCCTAGATGATATTCAGAGGACTTTTATATTATGATGGTACAGCTAGACATTTACTTCAGAAAATAATTACAATATTTTATTTGCCATGGCTGTGTATCAAATACGCAAGCTCTAGTGGTTTAAAACCAAAAAGATGCTGGAAGTTGGCTAGGCTCTTTAGTGAAAGCTATCATTTGAACATCTACAAGTGACTTTCCAAGTGTTATCTCATTTCCAAATGAGAGTGTTTCAAGAGATAGAGAACCAGGTAGAAGCCATAACTCCTCTTACAGTCTAATGTGTTGTATTTCATTCATAAAGGCCCACCAGTTTCAAGTGCCTCTTGATGTGGGAATGTCAAAGATCTGAAAATATTGCCATAGGACCAGAAATATTGTGGCAATTTTAGAAAATTCAATCTGCCATACTAAATATAGTTAACAAGCTTTGAGGGGTATAAATTGGTATACACTCTCTATATACACAGTATATATAGTTAACAAGCTTTGAGGAGTATAAATTAATTTACCACTAATCTCATTTTCCCTTACAGTTCTCTATCAGAGCAAGTAATCAATCATATGCAGTTTTCTTTCACTATAAAATCATCAAAAAAGAGAAAAAGCAAAACTCAACAGGAGTTTATGCATGGCTCAGTGATGTGCAGATTTATTTGATACCATTTTTTTTTAAAACCTAATGCATGTACTTATAAAGAAAAGCAAGAGTTTTAGCAAAAAGTATTTTCTGAGGCTACTTTTAGCAAAAAGTATTTTCACAGGGTGGATGAATGGACAAAATTCAAGGAAAAAAGAACTTAAATTATGCATTGGAAAATATCTTTATTTATTTATTTATTTATTTATTTTTTATTGTGGGCAAAAATCAAATTTTTCACAATACATACCAATATTTGTAAAATGATATATAAATACATATGCATATATGTGCATTTGTTTACATAAATGTTATTTGTTATATATATATATATAATTTTTTTTAAAGGTGCTTAGATTACCTAAATATTACTCAGAAATTACAGGGATTCCCATGTTCCCCACCACCCACACCTCCAACAACATCCCACACCACCATTCCTCATCCATGTGGTACAACACCCGCAATGGATATACACATCCTGGGGCCTTGCCACCGAGCATAGACCACAGTTCACATCACAGACCACACTCTCTCCCACCCAGTTCTGCATGGTATATTGTGATGGAAAATGGCCTACATCCGTCGCCGCTTCGCCACTCAGGACAACCCCCAAAGTCCCAAAAAAGCCCCAGTATTTCAACTGCCCCTCCTCTCCCTGCCCCAAAAATGTCCAGTGGCCACCGGCTCCACCTCACTGTTACAAGTTCTTCCATTGCTTGAATCACAATATGTCTACAACAGAACACAACCAAGTCCACTCTAGTCCACAGCTCCTCCCCCATTCCTGAGGGGACTTGGATGGTGATGACCACTCCACCTCCAAGTGAGAGAGGGCATTTATCCCATGGATATAGTGGATGGGATTATCTTACCTTCAGCTGCAGGCCCTCTCCGTTCCCTGGGATGGCCATTGCCCATCGTCGTCTCCTCGCCAGGTTACTTGGATGAGTCCATTGAGCTGTAGGGTAGGAGTTGCAGCTCCACCGAGATTCCAGGCACAGCTGGCACATAGGTGGGCCAGAGGATACAGTCTCTGGAAGTACACCTAAAAACTCCTGCATCACATATAG
>JAQZBX010111822.1:0-10249 GCA_029593785.1 Cabassous unicinctus
TATTTAACGTTAATATTTATCTTTTAAAATAACCTATTCAGTGCTTGGAATATAGTAGACAGGCAAGGAATATTTAATAATAAACAAACAAAAAATGACTGTGCTGAGATACCAAGTAGTTCTCTGGCTTCATGTTAGGGAATTAGTTTGTTATGGAGACAAATGTTTAATTTTGTAAAATAAGTGGTCCTGGGCCTCAGGAAAACAAGCCTCCTTCTAACGGTCAGCCATAATCATGGTCCAAAGTCATTTGATCTATTCATGTATTTCTAGAGCGCAAAGCCCCTTCATGCACAGAAAGTAATCAACAGCTAAGAATTTTTCATTTTCCTTTATTACATTTTGCTGTATTTGCAAGTTCCCCATTACTTAGTAACACACTTGGAAAATGTCCAATAAATTATATTTAGCTTCGACTAAGTTTTATTAGTGTAGCTGATTCTATTTCATGCAGTTCTTTCCCTTACTGAAAAATCGTTAGTGGTTTTCCATTTCTCACAGGATCCATCCAGATTCCTTCCTTAGACTCATTCTCAGTGTAGCCCATCTCTCCAACCTTTTCTCCCACTATCATTCTATTTCTACTTCCCTCTCTGTCTTCCCAAGACTTCTTGGTCCACTAAAGCCCAATTAAATGTGCTCTTACTCTGAGAAGCATACTTCCTGGCCCCCAAGTAACCTTTCCTTAAGTGTTAGGTCAGATTCCCCAGAAGCATAACTGGAGACAAGGATTTGTGAGCACATGATTTCTTAAGGAAGTGTTCCCAAGAGAAAATGGTGAGGGAGTCGGGGAAGCAGGACAGGGAAGTGTGTGACTTCAGGCAGGGTCCCACAAAGGGCACCTTGGCCTGATGCCACAAGGGAGCTCATGAGTATAAGTAATTTCTTAGCCTTTGTCTTGCCTTGAGGTACAGGAGCTGGCCTTTTCTACTTTCATAGTCCTGAGTTATTGGCTAAGGGCTGCTCAGGGGTAAGTAGAATCCCAGGCACTATGGACTTTCCGTGCATGGGAGCAAAGTGACTCTCTGCGCCCAAGGGCAGTCCTCTAAAGAAAGTCACAGGTACAGGCCATAAGAAGCACACTGAAGCCAGAGAAGGGTACACAGAAGTGGTAAGAACGTTCTCATTTCTACCACATCATTGCCTCTAGCATATGTTTGCCAAGTGTCATGAACTGTGTTCTACTTCAAATACCATTGGCAGGAGAGAGCCCTGGGTGTGAATCCCCAGCTCAGGACCCAGCTTGGTTACTTTGGTCATGTGACAACTTCTCTTCATCTCCCATTCTGCTTCTTTTAATGAGCATAGTTCTACCTACCTCAAAGGATCATTATGCAGATTAAAGAGGATACCAGGGAAAGGAACACACAATAGGTCTTCTACAGATGTTAAATCTGAAATTGTCCCCACTTTGCCAGTCTCTGGTAACCCCTTGCTCTTCTGGCCATAATCTAGGATGAGTCTCTCTTATATGACACAATGATATGAACTATGAGTTTTGCTATTTAGTGCGGTTAAATACCATTGACAAATGATCATTATGCCTTAGTTGGGTTAAGCAGGACTTCTCAACCTCAGCATTATTGATATTTTGTGCCTGATAAATCTTGGTCATGGGGGGTGTCTTGGGCATTGTAGGGTGTTTAGCAGCATCTCTGAACTCTACCCACTAGATGCCAGAAGCAACCCCCTTCCAAGTTGTGATAACCAAAAATGTCTCTGGACATTGCCAAATGTCCCCTACAGAGCAAAATTGCCCCTGGTTGAGAACCTCTGGGTTAAAGAAATTCCCAGGAGCTGTGCAGAGTTGATTTCAAATTTCAGTTTTGAAATTCGTATAGGCTGGTTAACAGCAACACCTTTTACTTCCTGGAAATATCTCCCCCTTTTCCCTCTTTAAGAAATAGAAGTTTTCATGCACGGTGTGTCCATTTGGGGGGGGTGGGGCAGGGAATGTTGTTTTGGACCTTGGAGAGGGTGGAAGGGAGGAAACTCACATATTTCAAATGCAAGAGTTTGAGGAGCTAGGCTGCAAACGACACATGGATCATATTCTTGAGACCCAGAGAGCTCGCATATATCTTTTCTTGCGTCTCCAAAGGAGCCAGAATTTGAACTCAGACTGCCTTGCTCAATCCAGTGTTTGGGATGCAGCCATTGAAAGATTATCATATCAGGAAATGATCATTTCCTAGGTAATATTTTATTGGGGGTGGGTGGAATAGATGAAGCATTATTGGGTAAGACAGGATGTGCTAATCTCCTTTTTAAGGAAAGATTGACAGTGTTTTGTGACTGTGATTCTGATGAGGTATTTTTAGGAGGGAGTATTTCCACACATAATGTTGTCCAGTAATCTTACCTTTATATGACCGATTGGTTCCAATTCGTTTCAGTGATCCTTGTCAAAGAGAAAGCCAGAGTAATTGAAATCATCAAATTACTATAATTGCAACTGTATACTAATTCAGTAATTATCCCCTGAATTCAGTTTCCAACACTGAATATTTATATCTCTATTAGGAGCAGAGAGAATTGAAAAAAAAATATTGAGTAATGCAAATTGCAATCTTAGGAATTTGAACTGATATAAAGAAATAACTTTTGCAGCCTAGAAAAATAATTTGCAATTTTAAAGGTGCCCGAAGTGATGATGGGTAGCTGCCAACTGAGAGTGCTCTCAGCAGGCGCGCTAATAGGAAGATCCCTGGGAAAAATCAGCTAATTCATACCACAACAGACCTTCATTTGCGAGACATTAGAATCCTCAGGATTTTGCTTTGTAAATCTTCCAAGTATTTCAGCATTTTAACAATGATTTTTATTTCTGTAAACCTGCCTTTAGGCCCAGCAATGCCTGGTAAAGGTTCCAGATACCATCTGTTCTTACCTGTGGCAAGGCAGGAATGCCCCCTGAGACCAGCAGACAGGGCCACTGTACCCTTCCAGCCCCCTCTGGGCATCTCCAGTTACTCTGAAGCCCACCTCACACGGATACTCAGTGGTCCTCTTCCCTCTGTCCCTTCTACTTTCTCTTCCAGCCTGACCCTCACAGAGCTCCAGCTTCACCCCAGGACTGCCCCACAAACCCTCCCAACGTGGCCCAGATGGCAAATCTTCCTCCCTCACACTCGTGAGTCCCATTCTGCCCAGAATCTTTGCATGGTTCGGAGTGGCACATCTACAAGATAAACACCCCTCTATCTTGCTAATATTCATCAACTCTCACAGCTTTACTTTGATGTGTTCTTGTGAACTATTTTTTTCTGGTTAAGTGGTTGTCTCAACTATTGTTCAGGCTTTCTTCTGAGCCACATTTCTGTGCAGGGCATGTGTGCATCCTAGGCTTAAGAGCGCGTCAATCATCACTGAAGTTTAGGTCTCATTTGATTGCTATTTTCACGAAAAAACACCTTTTTTTTTGGTTAACCTCTTCTAAATTACTATTTATTCTGTACTAAATTAAGGAAAAAATGAAAGTGAATCATTGACAACTCATATGGCCAGCGAGTTTCACGCATTAGCCCAATGATGCATCCTTCACCCAGCCCCCCAGCCTTGTGACAACTGCTCTTCAAATGTTTTCCTTATGAAAATTACCTGTTATTAGAATACACAAAACTCTGATTAAGTCAGCAGGGTTTTCACTGTTGATTCTTTGTTTTGTTTTTTTCTTTGGTTTTGCATTTTGTATTAACTCAAAATTGTATGTTCTTTGAAGGAAGGATGCATACATTTGATTCACACCCACATCACTTCCAGGTGCTTACTAATTTATTTCATGGCTGATTGAATATTTCTTATTCATATTAGTCTTTCCCAAAGCATCTGGCCCAGTGAAACAGTAAAGACTTGTTAAATGAACAATATATGACTATATGAATGAATATAGAATGAATAAGTGAAGGTGTATAGAATGGATCAATGAACTAAAGGATTTCAAAGTAGAAATTCCCTGAATGCCAAAGAATTACAGCAATCTGATTTGTCAGTACAACAAAGTCGTGACTCCATTTGTATGTCTGTTAAGCAGTTTCTCTACCTCAGCACTGTTGATATTTGGGGCTAGCTGGATAATTCTTTGTTGGGGGTGGGTAGGAGCTGCCCTGTGCCTTGTAGGATGTTTGGCAGCATCCCTGGCCTCAATCCACTAGATGCCAGTAGCACCCCATCCCCTCCAGTTGTGAAAACCAAAAAATGTCTCTAGCCATTACCAAGTGCCCTTAGAGGCCAAAATTGTGCCCAGTTGAGAACCACTGCTCCCAAGAGACTTTGGTTCCCAATTCCCTCTCTTCTCTCCAGCTACATGTTTAATAATGTGTAAATCATTTTTAAATGCCTTTCCCTTTCTCCATCTTTGTTTGAGGAACTGCAGAACCTTCTATTTACAACAGATATCACTTGCCTGTCAACAGCATTTTGGGGCTGAATCAAGCTGTCAGGCTTTGTTAGGCTGAAGCTGCTGTTGCCAACTTCAGTAAGCAAGAACAAAAATTCCTTCTGGCTTCCCTAAATCCTATTTGACAGATTTAATTCAATCAAATAAATACTTAGGCATTTCATTAGTAAAAAGATGATCTTAACCTTCATTTCTGAGCTATCTTCTTACTCTTCAACTAGTTTTTGCTTCTTAAATAACCCAACCATTCTCTATTGTTGTGTCTCACAAAAGAGACAGGTTGGCCAAGATAAAAGGTATACAATTACCTTTTGTATTCCTTATCTGTTACTGTATGTGGTAGACTGAATTCCATACCCCATTTAGACATGTTCTTAATCTTAATCTGCATTCCTGTGGGTGTGAACCCATTGTAAATAGAACCCCTTGAAGATGTTATTTTTAGTTAAGGTGTGGCCTGACTGAATGAGGGTGGGCTTTAATCCAGATTACTGGAGGCCTTGGTAAACAGAAGAAATTCAGGCTTAGATGAGGAGCCAGAAGCTGGAAGTCAATAGAACCTGGAAGGAAAAGGGCATTTCCATATAATGATGGGAAGCAGAGATACAAGCCAAGGAACCCCAAGGATTGGTGGCAGCCAGCACCAGAATGTTACAGACTTTGGGGAGAAAGCATCATCTTGCTGATGCCTAGATTTTGGACTTTTCAAGCCTCAAACCATGAGCCAATAAATTCCCATTGTTTAAGCCAACCCATATTGTAGTATTTGTAATAGATGCTCAGGAAAATTAAGACACTATGTAACAAATTGCTTCCCAAATTTAGTGGCTCTAAATGACAAATATGTAATATCCCAGTTTCCATGTGTCAGGAATTTGGGAGCAGCTTAGCCAGGAGATTCTGATTTAGGGTATCTCAGGAGGTTGCAATCAAGATATCAGCTGGGGCTGCCATCAGATGGAGATTTGACCAAAGCCAGACTGGGAGATTCACCTCACTCACATGGCTGTTGCCAGATATGTTTGCCAGATTTTGGAAAACAAACAAAAATCAGGATACTGAGTTAAATTTGAACTTCTGGTGAACAATAATTTTTTAGTATAAGAATGTCACATGCATTAGCTGGGACATACATATACTTAAAAAATTGTTTATTTGAACTTCAAATTTAATGGGCATTCTGTAATTTATCTGGGAACCATATTGGCAGGAGGCCTCAGTTCCTCACCACATGGGCCTCTCCCAATGAGATGTTTGAGCATCACCTTGACATGGTGGCTGGCTTTCCTGAGAACAAGTCACCCCAGAGAGGTGGAAACCATGCCTTTTATGATCTAGCTTCATATAGACCAACCCTGATAGTGTGGAAGAGGATTACACAAGGGTGTGATCATTGGGTGTCATCTTGGAGGCTGGCTCCCAAACCCTAGGTTGTGGGATTTGAGGATTGCTGGAAAAACCCTCCCCAGTCTCTATACCCTTTTGTGTTAGGCAGAATTTTAAGATAACCCTCAATGAGTCACACCCTTTTATAATACCCTGTCCTTGAGTGCAGGTGGAGCCTGTGACTTGCTTCTAGTCAATAGACTATAACAGTAGTAGTGGGCGGTCATTCTCATGATTGCATTATATTACATAAGACTTCCTCTTAGTAGACTGGACCATGAGACTCTCCCTTGCTGGCTTTGAAGAAGTAAGCTGCCATGTTGAGAGGCCTGTGAGGGAGCAAGGCATGTGGTCAGACCCTAGAAGTAGAGAGTGGCCTTTGGATGACGGCCAGTAAGAAATCAGGAACCTCAGTCCTACAGCTGCAAGGAACTGAATTCCATCAGCAACCATGTGAGCTTGCAAGAGGGCCCTGAGGCTCCAGAAAGGGACACAGCCCAGCTAACGCCTTGGTTGTAGCCTTATAAGACCCTGAACAGAGGACCCGGCTAAGCCGTGCCTGGACTTCTGATCCATGGAAACTGTGAGATAATAAATGTGCATTGTTTTACGCTGCTAAGTTTATGGCAATTTGTTACACAGCCAACTAGTACACCCTTTTATCTTTTTTACATCATTAGGGCCACTATTCTACCCTTGGGAGAGAATTATTAAATTTTATTGCCTTCAAATGCCTTGTTAAAACTTTGGCACTTTCATAATGTGCCTGAAAAGATGCATAAAGCCAATTTGCAAAACTTGATTTAACAAGTATTTGCAATTAAATGTGTAGAGTTGTTAGGATAGGAGAAGAGGGAATTTTAGAGCATGTAGCAGGAGGAGTTAAAATAGTCTTAGGAATTCAGGTAAGGGCTTCTGGAGGAAGTAATTTTGAGAGTTGGAAGAGCAGAAGTCAGGAGATATGAAGAGTATTCCAGAAGAAGGCACAGAATTTTTTAAAAATGTAAAATTATTGTGTTATGACTTACAGAAAGTGTACAAATCCTAAGTGTGCAGATTGACAGATTTTCACAAAGTGAACTCCCATGCAACTGTCACCCAGATCAAGAAGCAGAATATTACCAGACCCCCAGAACCCCCCCTTGTGCCTCATTCCAGACAGTAATCTGACTTCCCCAGCCCCACCCTACCTGCCACAAGGGTACCCTGTCCTGCTTGTTTAGTTTTGACTGTTCTTACTTGGAATAATGTAGTGTATGCTCTTCTGTACCTGGTTTCTATACCTGGCCCAATGCTGTGCTTGTAAGATTCATTCAGGTTGTTGCATAGAGCTGTAGTTACTTTTGTTTCATGGCTGTATAGTGTATTCCCTTTTAAGAAGATACCACAATTTATCCATTCATGTTACTGGTTTGGGGCTATTACATGTAGTATAATATTAACATCCTTATGCATGCTTTGGTGAACAACAAATGTTGAGTAGATACCTAGGGGTGGAATTGGGTCATAGGATAAAGGCATATGACTTCTGGAATCAAGGAGAGGGGCCATCTAATGTGGCTTACAAGTCACTGAGCAATCTAACACTGGCCTACCTTTCCAACCTCGGTCTAGACCACTCTCTGAAACACAAGTGTTCAGAGAAGAGAGTGGTCTGAACAGAGATTAGAAACATAGGCCAGGGCTAGATTGCTAAATGCCCTATAAGCCGTGTTAAAGTTTGGACCTTATTCTGAGGAGTCATCCAAGGGTTAAAGTAAGTGAAATGAAAGATCAAAATTCATTTAAAATATATCTTCCTAGCTAAATTTTGGAGAATGAATTGAAAGCCTGGCAAGGAGAGACAAATTGCTATTACCATCACTGTGAACCACACAAAGAATTAATCTTATGAGGTTTATTGAGTCTGGTGTTGAGGTTGTTTTCTGAAGTTAGGGACCTTGATTTTAACCATTGTTTTTTCCTGAAAGGCCAAAGGACTCAGCTGAAATGGACTCAGAAGAAATGGTGGGTCAGGTGGAGCTTCCGGCTTGCTTTGGTTGTCTAACGCTCAGTCCTGTAGGAGCCCTCTCTGCAAATGTCACTGTAAAGCAAGCAGGAAAAGCATGAGGGCCACTGTCTGAATGGGGGCCTTTGCCCATGGTAAAGTTGTTAGCTATAGAGAGAAGCACAGCATGCCCCTAACGCTTAACTAATTGGAATGCAGATGAATGCTTGGGCAAAGAAGGCATCCTTGGTTAAACACGTGTAGTCAACACACCCTCCCTGTATACATTGGGTAAGTTCCATCCAGAATGGCCTTCTCCCCATGATCTGGCTAGGTGTCCCCACCACTGACTCCTACCTTCTAAGCCGTTCCTTCATCTCCCTCTTTATCCACCTCTCACCCAGGCTTAACCATCTTCACACCATTCATACCTTCCTAGTGCCCCCCTTCTTCACTGTCTTTATGGAAACCTAGCTTTCTAAATAGGTTTATGCATGCCATATCCATCAAGGAATGGGCCTCCTGAAACCTGATTTTCCTCTATTCTCCATGCATCCCCCCATCCACCCGCCACTCATTTTTCACAGCTTATCATAATTTTTCTCACCGCTTTATGTCCATTCAACAAATCCCATCCATTCTATCTCAGAAAACCCTCTCATGAGGGCTTTTCCTTTCCACCCCTGCTGCTTCAGGGCCTCATCATCTCTTGAATAACCTCAGATGACCTCCTTGCCACCATTCTCCCTTCCCTACCTAATTTTTCATATGTCCAGAAAGCAGTATCTTTTTGCTACTTTCCTTCTACCTACAGCCTCAGTAAGGAATCACCTTACAGCTTTTGAGACTGTTGCTGCCCATTCTATCTACGATCACCTTTCTAAAGAGTGATAGGACCCATGGGTCCAGAAGGCACCCACTTTCCTTGAGGCTGGTCAAAAGCGGCAACTGTTTCTTGCTGCTCTAAAATTTGAGTCTTTGCCTAATGACACAACCACACTGCTAAACTATTGTCTACACTCCCTCTCCACATTGACAGATGCTCAAGTATTAGGCCTCCCCTCAAATCTGTTCCCGGTATATTACTCAACCTGGGTAGTATTACCATCCCTTTACACCAGCACTGAGTCCCCAGTCCCTTATAGTCTCTCACCCCTATACCCAGTCAGGAACTGCTATCCATTCTGGTTCAAAAACCTATCTCATGACAGCCTCTTCTCTCCACCTCTCTTCTTTCATGCCTTAATTTAAGTCCTTATCGTCTCTGTAATCATTTGTAACTGACTTCCTTGTCACCATTCCCCATTCCCTAGTTTATTCTACAAACATCCAGACTCTTCCTCAAATACCAAACTGCTGTGCCACTCTTAAAAATCTTTTAAGATGACCTCTAATTGTAAAATCCAATCTCCTTTTCTTAATAGACTAGTTATAGTTTTAGTTTGTCTATTTATAGTCTTAATAGACTAGTTATAGTTTTAGTTTGTCTATTTATAGTTTAGTTTGAATTTTTTTATGGAGGTAAAATTCACGTAAGACTAACCACTTTAAAGCGTACAATTCAGTACATCCACAGTGTTGTGCAACCATCTCTTCTATCTAGTTCCAAAACATTTTCATCACCCCAAAGGGAAACCTTGTACCCATTAAGCAGTCACTCCCCATCCTCCCTTCCCCCCAGCCCCTGGAAATCACTGATCTGCTTTCTGTCTCTATGGATTTACCTATTCTGGATATTTCATATAAATGGAATCATACAATATGTGAGCTTTTTCATGTGTGTGGCTTCTTTCACTCAGTGTAATTTTTTTTTTTTAAGTACCAGGGCCAGGGATTGAACCCGGGACCTCATATGTGGGAAGCTTTTGCTCAACCACTGAGCTACACCAGCTCCCCAATGTGTAATGTTTTTGTGAAGTTCATCCATGTTGCAGCATATATCAGTACTTCATTACTTTTTATGGCTGAATAATATTCCATTGTGTGGTTATACTACAATTTGTTTACCCATTCATCAGGTGACGGACATTTGACTTGTTTCCACCTTTCGGCTATTGTGAATAATGCTGCTACGAACATTTGTGTACAAGTTTTTGTGTGAATACCTATTTTTATTTCTCCTGGGTATATACCTAGGAGGGAATTGCTGGGTCATATGGTAATTCTGTTGAACTTTGTGAGAAACCACCAAACTGTTTTCCACAGTGGCTATGCCATTTTACGTTCCCACTGACAATGTAGGAGGGTTCCAATTTCTCCACATCCTTGGCAACATTTGTTATTTTCCATGTTTCTATTTTTTATTACTCATAGCCATCTTAGTGGGTATGAAGTAATATCTCAATATAGTTTTGGCTTGCATTTCCCTAATGACTCATGATTTTGAGCATCTTTTCACAGGCTTGATTTTATAAGCATCTTTTCATGGGCTTGTTTTCATGAGCTATTTGTATGTCTCCTTTGGAGAAATGTCTATT
>JAQZBX010111823.1:0-10250 GCA_029593785.1 Cabassous unicinctus
CTTTCATCCCTGCCCTCTTTCTCCTTTCCATCAAGGATTATGATGACATGAATGTTAGCTATTTTGTTACACTGCCACAGGTGACTAAGGCTCTGCTCATTTTTTTTCAATCTGTTTTCCCTCTGTTCAGATTTCTATTTTATTTTCTTCCTATTCATTGTTTTTTTTTCTTTGTTCCCTCCATTTTCCTGTTAAGCCCATCCACTGAGCTTTTTATTTCATTTATTGTATTTTTCAGTTCTAAAATCTCCATTTGCTGCCTCTTTATAGCTTTAATTTCTTTGATGAAACTTTACATTACTTTCCTGAGGCTTTTTAATTTTTCATTTTTTCTAGCATGTTTGTAATTAATTGTTCAATGATTTTTATACTGATTGCCTTAAAATCTTTGTCAGATAATTCTAATATTTCTCTCATCTTAGCGTTGGCATTTTTTATTGTCTTTTTTCATTCATGTTAATATCTTCCTAATTCTCAGTATAATGATTTTCTATTGAAACTTGGACATTTGGGGTATGTTTTAGTTTCCCAGGAAATACAGGCTCAGGCACAACAGAAACCTTTAGCAAATCACTACTTTATTACTTATACTACACAAAGAGTCCAAAAGAGCAGGGGAAGAGATCCCATTGTGGCCATTCTCCTGGGGAAGCCAGCTGCTCAGTCTGGGTCGGTGGATGTCAGCTTCACACACCCCACTTCATGTCAGAGAGGAGAGACCAATCTGTCCTGCCCAAGGGCAGGGTATTTATTCCAGCCAGGGTGAGGGGCCCCTGCTACTGAGAGTTCCTGCCCTGATAAACACCTGGGGCTGTTTGTTCCCGGTTTCTGGGTTTAAGGTATGGTCACGCCACTCCATTAGACCTAACATCTCCCCAGCCTTCTTGAACTATCTGTTACCAACATAAAAGGAGGAAGGGGTAGGCAAGGACTGGAAGATGGCCACTGGATATGAACATATCTTCCCCAGCAGTCCATCCCCAGTCTCCCAATGAGGCCTAGCCTACTCCTCTCCATTAGCTTCCACAACATAAGCCCACCTCCCACCTCACTCACAAAGATGGCGACTGGTGAGGCCTACTGACTGGTTGCTACCATCAATACTGATGGTAAAGGTTTGGGAACGCCAGCAGCTGTAGCACTTTAGGAGTGTTCATTTATGTATACCAGTACTCCAAGGAGGATAATCAGGCCTGTCTGGAGTAATGGTTGCATCCATTCCCCACTCTCCCCTACTCTTCCCCACATAGAATCTGTTTGTACACTTTGCAGCTAGTTGAATTTTAGTCACCTCTTGTTCCACCTCACCTGAGGTATTAACCCACGTATAACAGGAGATGTTAGCAATAACATATAGGCCTCCTTGTTGGGCTAGGAGGAAGTGTAAAGCAATGTGATTATCAAACATTACTTTGGCTAGAGTCTAATGATTTTTGCTGAGCATGAAGGGCTGGTGCTGTGAACTTAGCAGTGTTAGCCAAGATGACTTACAGATTGCATATCATGTGTATATTGGTGCTTACTCCCAGCCAGGGCAATAAAGGTCTGCAAAAAGAGGTGAATCCAGAATCATGAACTCCATAGGTAAATCATGCTTTGCCCAAGATAAATTGGAAAGATGACTGAGCCATGTGCTAGTTTCATTACATCAGGAGTTGTTGCATCCTGACAGGTCATCCAGGAGTGTGGAGAAGAGTGCACAGCCAATGGCTGTGCTGTTATTTTTGTCAGAGGGTGTAAATGAAGGAATTGCTGATGTTAGTTCAAACTTGATGTTGGGGAAGTCAAGGACCCAGTGGCCATTTCCCAGCCCTGGCCTATCCCCCCTCCTCTTCTGCTCTTACTTGTTTGTGTGCAGGTGTTTCCTGTGTTTCTACTCTTGCTTGTTTGCATGCAGATTTTTGTTTCCACTCTTATTTGTTTGCATGCAGGTGTTTATGTTTCCATTTGTGCTTGTTTGTATGCAGGTGTTTGATAAGTTTCTATTTTGTAACAAACCACAGGCAGCCAGGGTAGCTGATAAATCTTAATCAGCCCCAGCTGCTTGCCAGAACGCAAAGGTTGCTCATTGAAGAGCCCACCTTCTCTTTTGAGTGTATAAAGCTGCAATACTTAGTACAGGTGTCTCTCATTTCCCATATGACGAGAGGTTTGCAGAGCTGGGGAGCATTTGGCCTCCCCGGGAAACCAGCCACAATTGGTTCCTCATCTCCGAACCTGTGTTGTTCCCATGACTCACCATTTAACAACTTGCTGCACATGTGAGGCAGGGAAAATCAGCTTCTTGAGTGTCTGGACTTGGCAAAGAGGGGGAGGGAACAGGTGGTCAGATTCCCTGCCCCCCCGCGATGGCCCAGGCCACCTGGATGAAGGTGACCAGGCTGCTGCCAGGTCAGATCTTTAGAAAACAGGAGTTTGGAGCAGTAATTAGTCTTGACAGGGTGGTTGTGCAACCACTTCCCATGGGAGACACTTCTCCCAGCCTATTTCCAGTAATTTATCTTTCCCCACTTAGGCCATCCAGTCAGTCTGTTTCTTGCCTTTAGCTATAACCTCACCCCTTTCCCATTGATCTCAGTGCCTTAGCCATATCTTCTGGCCCATTTCCACCCCTTCCTGATAGTTGGGAATGGTCAGAACTCCTTGATGGTATCCCAAGGGGACTGTTGCCCAGCCAGGAGTAGGCATTGCCCACTATCCTCCAGTATGAGTGTGTCAGAACCCTCAGGTCCTGCCCACTTGATTGTCACCCCATGTGTGTTAAGCAGTCTAGGCCCAACTCCATTATTCCACCCCTCCACTTAGGGAGTTCTAGCCTCCCATCCTCCTGTGACTCGTGTGGAGGGTATAATTGGGTAAAAAGCTGAATAATCCCCTTACCATGGCTAAAAAGGAGAGTCACAAGTGGTGTGTCCTTGGTCACCTTTTCAGGGCCAGTCCTCATCTTGATGTGCCTAATGGTGCTTGTACAGCAACACCTTGGTTTCTCCCCCATACTTGTCTCCTCCTAGTGCCAGAAAGCAGGTTGAGGCTGTGTTCCCCATCTAGAGAACTGCTGAGTCAGCTCCCACAGGGCCCAAGTAAGGCAAACAGTCCATCCACTAAGAGTTTCAGGGTATAGACTCCAAAGCTCCTTTTTTAGGTGGCCATTAAAGTTCCCCACAATGCCAGTTGCCTGTGGGTGGTGGTGACCTGGAAGGTCCATCTAATTCTTTGAATCTGCACTCATTGTTGAGTGAATTTTACAGTAAAGTGGGATCATTGGTCATCTGGGTACTTGAAGGGGTGGTAGAGCCACTTTTCCAAGGTATTGCATGTATGTACTGCATCCACACAATGAACTGGAAAGGCAAGGCCTAAATAGGTATCTACCAGTACCAAGGGGAAGGACGTACGTTGGAATGGCAGGAGAGGGCTGATGTAGTCCACATGCTATGGGACTACATGCTATTCTTTATGGGAATAGCCCCTAAAAGCCCTTTGTAGGCTCTGGCTTGTAGTTGACATCTCTCATATTGGTAAATGGCAGATTTCACTGATGTCACTGAGAGTAAGTTCATTGTCCTCATCCTCTGGACAAGGATTATCCTCTGCCTCTCTCCCAGAAGAATCTCCTGCCTTGAGTGCGAAAAGCATCTCGGTGCATTCTTTATCAGCTTGGTGATTCCAATGATGTTCATTGTCATACAGGCTCTTGCCACATCCATCAAATGGGTAATATAGGTGGTGCCTTTCCACACTGCCAGTTGTTTCCAAAGGTCCCTTCTCCATACCCGGAACCTTTGAATCTCCAATTGCATTTCCTCCATGAACCTGACCAGAATGATGGGCTGTTGGCAATAGCCCATGAATCAGTAAACAGGAACACAGGGGTGTTTGGGTCCAAGTGTTCCAGGGCTAAGAGAACCACTCAGAATTCTGCTCATTTGGTACTTTTTCCAGTGCCAGAGGAGGTGTTAAATAGTCTGCCCGAGGCAGGGAAACAGTGACTGCTCCCCACTGGATACCAGATGGTTTCATCTTGATTGATCCGTCAGTGAACCAGTGCTGAACATCTGGGGTACATTCTTGAGTTGACATCCCCAAGGTGCCAGTGTAGGTAGGGAAGGGCCTCATTTTTTTGGTGTTGCAACAGTATCATTGTTGAGAAGGGCCTCAGTTACCTGCTCATGCGAGCATGTCACTCCCTGGGGCCCACACGAGTGCTATCCTGTATGTACCACTTCCATTTGATGATACTCTTTTTGGGCATTACCTGAGTGAGTGTTCTGATTACCCAGGACCCCGTGACATGACGGGGTTTTCTTGCCTTAGGAGGGCCTGAGAACGCTCAATATTCCTTTCCATTTCTACCAAGGCCCAGTAGCGTTTCAGAAGTTGTCTCTTGAAGGGGGAGTAGCTCTGGGCTGCCTCTGGGAACTTCTTGATCCAAAAACCCAGGGGTCTGCAAATTATTTTTGCTCCTTCCTTGTTCCAAAGGGACTGGTCATTGTGGTTCTGGGTGGCAGAAACCTGTAGCTGTAATGGAGATCCAGGCTCTAAAGTTCCTAGAGACAGGACAGCTGACATGGTCACTTTTACTTCCTGCAGGGCCTGCTCCTCCACCTTTCCCCAGTAAAAAGTACCTGATTTCTGTGTCACCTGATATAGGGATGCTAGCAGGTTACCAAGATGAGGAATATGCTGCTGCCAGGATGCAAGTAGCCCAGTGTCTGGGACCACAGATGTCAAAGGGGTCGCTTCTGCTTTCAAGCACCCATAGTCTATAGTCAGCCACTGTATTAGTCAGCCAAAGGAGTGCTAATGTGAAATACCAAAAATGGGTTGGTCTTTATAAAGGGTATTTATTTGGGGTAGAAGTCCACAGATACCAGGCCATAAAGCATTAAGTTTCTTCTCTCACCAAAGTCCATTGCCACGTGTTGGAGCAAGACAGCTGCCGATGTTTGCCAGGGTTCAGGCTTCTTGGGTTCCTCTCTTCCCGGGGCTGCGTTTCTCTTCGGGCTTAGCTCCTCTGGTTCCTCCACAAGGTCAGCTGTAGACTATCAGGCGAACGGCTCACTTGTCTTCTCCTGGGGCCTTCTCTCCAACATCAAAACTCCAACATCAAAACTGCTTCCCAAAAACTGCTACCTCTGTCCTTTGCCTTGCCTTTTATATTCAATTCCCCCATCCACCAAGGGGTGGGGCTCAGCACCCTCCTGATGTGGCCCAGTCAATGCCCTAATCATAACTTAATCATGTCCAGATTAACAGATCAGTTTACAGGCATGATCCAATTATATTTTTGGAATTCATAATTACATCAAATTGCCAAACGGCTACAGCCACCATGCTCTACTCAACTCTTTCACTGGCCACACCAGGCTATTATAGGCAGAGATGGTGGAACAGAGGTCTCTTGCAGATAAAAAGAACCTTTCTGAGTTTAGTTATGTCCCTTTCCCCACCAGGGAGGTGGTATTGCTGCTGTTGAAGGAGGAGATAGTAGCACTGGGTGTTTGTGGTCCATCAGTTGCCCAGCTATGGAGACCAGAATTTGTTGGGATGGGAGGATGTATCCTTATCGTCACTGTTGAGATATGCAGTGCTGCAGGATATCAGTTCCTATAAAGAATTCCCCAGCGAGAAACATAACCACAGGGTGGCCAAAGGGACCGTAGGGTAGTGGTAACCTCCCATCCTCATACCCGTATAGAATGCCTGAAACCTTTCTACATTATTTGTTACCTCCTCCCCTCTGCTTCTCCCAGAAGCAGCCCTGGGGTGAGGAGGAGAACCAGCTTGTTCACCTCAGGAGGCCCCTTTCTAATAAAATCATCAATGTCCTGCTGCAAAATGGGAATATGGTAGGGGACTAAATCCCTCTAGTGTGGGTGGAGCATCCATGTGCCAACACCCAGTTGTCGCAGCATGACCATGGCTTTCTCCTTGTGACTCCATGGCTTAGTTGGAATTGGGGGAAGATCACCCAGAGTGGTATACACTTGAATGACTACCTGAAAGATCCAGTCAAAGGCTGTGGCCGTGGAGTACCTGTGACTACACCATAAGCTACTACTCCCTATCCCTGCCTTTTCCTCCCTTAACTCCAACTAAGAATTTGTTGAAGGATGGAGTTGTATGGAAGCCAGCCAAGACTCCTCCATTCAACCTGGTTGATCAGGATGATGGTGTATCTATCTTTCATATGCCATATCTCCCTCTCTGTAAAATCTTGTATGTTCTTTTTCATGTCTGGGTCCCCATATTTAGTTCTCATAGTCTAGTGAGTAATGACTGGCCTCATACTAACCTCGAGATCAGCCTGGGTGGCCTGAGTACAAGTATGCCTGGTTTTAGAATGAGAATAGATATAAAAGGCCATGAGCCAGGGAAGCGTATGGAAGGTGGTGGAAGCCATAATCTTGTTGACCTCACTGTGGAATCAGCTAGCCAACTCCATGGCATTCATGCGTTCTCAAAGTTCTTTATCACTGCCCTACTCCCAGTGGATGGAAACAGCATACCCTAGGTTTCTCCTCTACTCTGTGACCTCAAATGTTCTCATGTTCCACCACTCAATATTGCAACCACAGGTCTTGGAGCCTAGTTCACTTTTCTTCATTATTTATTCTCTCCCTTTTTCAGACTGAATAAGGTGTTTCTTCAAGTTTAGTGACATTTTTTTCTGCTGTCGCCATTCTTTTAAGTACATTAGTGAGTTTTTCATTTCAGGTATAGAATTTTCATTTTTAAAAAATATAGTTACTATTTCCTTGCTGAAATTCTAATTTTTTTTTTCATGCAATATACATGTATTTTCCTTTAAGGTTTGAAGATATTTATAATAGTTGCTTTAAAGTTCTTCTCTGCTAAATGCATCATCTGAACCATCTCAGGGTTGGTTTCTATTGATTTCTTTTTATAACTTTGGGTAACATTTTCTTGCTTCTAGTGATTTTTATAGTGACTATAGTGATTTTTGATTGCATATTGGTCTTTATGAGCAATGCATTGTAAAGACTCTGGATTATTTTACATTCTTTTCAAGAGTCTGCTTTATTTTAAAAGGCATTTAACTTTGGCTGGACTCAAACTCCAGACTTTGCCTCCCTTGTAATGGGCAGCAGCTGAACTTTTCACTCAACTTTCTGCAACTGCTTTTTTGCCAAGTCATCTGTTGTTTTCCCCTGAGCTTTCATAATTTAATAGTGAGCCAAGGTTTGTGGCTGATTGAAATGTAAATTTGGGGCCTTATGCCCTTTGTAACTCCTCTTCCAGGTTTCCCCCTGATTATTCTACCAGCTCTGAGCTGTCTTTTGCTACCTTGAGGGGGGAAATGTATAGTTCCTTGCCACCTTACCTGCAGGTGGATTGGATAGTTGTGCAGGTAAATACTGCAAACGAACTCTCATCCACTGTAGTTTGTTTTTTAGCATTGTTTTCCCTGCAGTTATTTTTGTTCCTCTTCAGAGATTTCAGAGAGTGGTCTTTAATAATATTTTTCCCAGATTTCATAATTGTTGTCTGTCCGAATTTTATTTGACCAATCCTCTGCCATTACTCCCGTTTCCGTTTTACAATAATCTTTCAAAAGCTTAGTTTCTGAGCCCTAGGTAGAACAATCGAGAGGTTAAGTAATATAGAGTTGATTCTATAGGTAGAAAGCATCACCCAGAAATGTTTTATTTTAAAACATTTTTTTTTAAGTTGAGGAAAAATTCCTTTAAAAAAAAATGGACTTACATAAGTCTGATAAGCTCATATTTTATAAATAAATGCTTAAAAGAATCAAATTACCAGCCAGTTGTTACTATATACTTTTGGTATATCAGGTTCAGGGATATATTTTTACTTTTTTTTTCCCATTGTAATTTTAGGATGCCTTTTTGAAAATCATTCGAAATGAGGGCATTAAATCCCTGTGGAGTGGCCTTCCCCCTACATTGTAAGTTGAAATTTAATATTTTTCATACTCTTTGTTGTTTTTGTCTTATCAGCATGGTTAGACAAAGTCTTGTGATTTTAATGTTAGAGTTTTTTCATTTCTAAAGCATTTTGAAGGCTACATGACCACCTACACATTTGGTGATTCACTAGTAGGACTCAAAGGACCTAGAAAAAGTTATACTTGTGGCTATGGTTTATTAAAGCAGGATCAGTAAGGGGAAAAGACTCATCAGGCAGAGTTTGGAGTTGACCAGGCATAAGCTTCCCAAGTCCTCTTTCATGGAATTGCACAGAACTCACAGCAGCGAACTGTGGCAACATTGTGAAGTGTTTCTGCCTCAGGAAACCCACCTGAGTCTAAGAGTTCAGGGTTTTTATTGAGGGTTGGTCACATAAGTATATTCTACTTGTGTGACCACCTAAAATTACCAAAACTCCAGACTCCCAGAACAAAAGCAAGTGTTCACCATAAATTACATTGTTTGTCCAAAACAACCTAGAGAAGTTGGTTTAGTGTTTGAGACATACAAAACAACCTTATGTCTTCCAAGGCCTGATTTCCAGGAGTTGGCCAAAGGTTAAGTGTGTAAGCAGGCCCTCCCAAAGATATAGATGATTTGAGCAACCAGGCTTGTTTCGTTAAGTCTTTCCTAAATAAGCATTCTTTCTTTTTTTTTTTTTTTCCAGAAGAATTTGCTATTCATTCAGCTTTTTCTTTACTTAATTAAAACATTTAGAAGCATGCACATAGGCATTAAGATATATCATAATATTTATACTTTCTTTTCTTCAGAAAATTTCAATTCTCTACTAAATAGCTATTTTGTAAAGTAAGTTAAGCACTAATAATTTCTAAAAGAAAAATTGATCTCATAGGAGGATTTGTGGTTTTCAGATTTATAAAATATAAGGATTTTAGCTGATATTTAATAGTAGTTTAATTTAGGGAATAAGACCTTCTGATAATTTTTAACAAATCTTTTTGTATGTGTATTTCTAACAGAGTTATGGCAGTTCCTGCCACAGTTATTTATTTTACCTGCTATGATCAATTAACTGCTTTTCTGAGATCTAAACTAGGAGAAAATGAAAGTTACATACCAATTGTTGCTGGAATTGTAGCCAGATGTAAGTTGTCTATGTTTTCATTTTGATTTTTACTTAGGGTTTGTTATTGTTTAAATTTTAATATTCAGAGAATTTTTATAATTTATAGGGAATCAGTAATATACGTTTTACATTACAATTTGGACTAATTTGTTGAATCTGTATTCCATTAGCCACATGGTATGGGGGTTGCTATCAAAATGAGATAGAATCAGCCTATCCCTCTCCAATCTTGGACAGAGATTTTAGAATGATATCAGGATTACTTCTAATACACTTGAACTCCCATGGTGTCATTTGGTACCATACATGATTCAGGCCAGAATCCTTATAGACTTTGGGGTTCACAGTTTGCCTCTGTCAAAAGGACATTGGTCTCTACACAATGGGAGCGAGATTTATTGGGACACTAAGTAGAATGAGGCTTTTGTACTAGTCCTAATTCATGTATAACATTTCTGTAATTGCCCTTGAAAGGGTTGAAACAAGAAAGAGTAAGGTATATGAAAATGGACTTTAGGAAATAAGTTTATCAAGGAAAAACATCTGTGCTATTATGTTGGAATTATTAGAGATTAGGTTTTAAGGTTTGTAGACATTTCAGAATAAAAGCTTAAAATTTATTTGAAAATGCATGAAATAATTTTTTGCATGCATATTTACATAGTACATGGCTTTTTTTATATATTTCCTTGTTTGTATTAGTTGGTGCAGTAACTGTGATAAGTCCATTAGAATTGATTAGAACCAAAATGCAGTCTAAGAAGTTTTCTTACAAGGACTTGCATCGATTTGTCAGCAAGAAAGTATCTGAAGATGGTTGGATTTCCCTTTGGAAGGGCTGGACTTCTACTGTTCTTAGAGATGTACCTTTCTCAGGTAGGATTTATCTTACTAATACCTTCTAAAGCAGGGGTGTTTTTTGTCTTATTCATATATTACTTTAAAATCAACTGGATTTTAAACACCTTTATGTAGAAATAAGCTCTCCAGTGACCACAAACTGCCAAATCAGTGTTGGGTTCTCAGACCTTTATGAGTCTTTAAAATATATATATATTTTTTTTATTAGAGAATTTGTTAGCTTACAAAACAATCATGCATAATGTGCAGAATTCACATACATCACCCCTCCATCAACACCTTGCATTGTTGTGGAACATTTGTTACAGATTATCAAAGAACATCATCAGACTATTACCACTAACTAT